>JARBWK010000007.1:54064005-54190766 GCA_030556195.1 Anolis apletophallus
GAAAAGTGTGCTTACCAGACATCAAGGGAACCACTGACCACATAGAAAGCTTATGAAGAAACACAACATACAAACTATTTACACACCCACAAAGAAAATTCAACAAATGCTATGTTCATCAAAGAACAAGGGGGATCCTCTCAGCTCTGCAGGAGTCTACCGTATACCATGCAGCTGTGGACAAGTCTACATAGGGACCACCAAATGCAGCATCCAAACATGAATCAAGGAACATGAAAGGCACTGCAGACTAATTCAACCAGAGAAGTCAGCCATAGCAGAGAATCTGATGAACCAACCTGGAAACAGCATATTATTTGATAACACAGAAATGCTGGATCACTCTAATAACCACCATGTCAGACTACACAGAGAAGCAACTGAAATCCACAAGCATGTGAACAATTTCAACAGAAAGGAGACCACGAAAATGAACAAAATCTGGCAACCAGTATTTTTTTTAATAAAAAAACTCTAGAATCAGGCCAGTAAATAAAAATGAACACTCAGAAAACAGGGGAATTTCTGACAGGAAACAATCAGGGCCGGCTAACACATCCCAACAAAGGATTTCTCCAGGCAGTAAGCAGCCAGACTTTGAAGCTGCAAGGCCATTCAATGCTAATCAAAATGGCTGATTGTGACATTCACACTTGCCTCAAGCAGGCAAGAGCTATTTCTCCCTCCCTGGACATTCCACAGATATATAAGCCCCACTTGCCTAGTTTCCAGCAGACCTCACAACCTCTGAGGATGCCTGCCATAGGTGTGGGTGAAATGTCACGAGAGAGTGCTTCTGGAACATTGTGATACAGCCCAGAAAACTCACAGCAACCCAGTGATTCTAGCCACGAAAGCCTTCGACCACAGAATACAGTGTCCATTTGGTATATTACAGGTAGGTGTGCACAAACAAGGTAAATCCAAGGGATCTCCTGGGCTCAATAATCTAATTACACCTGAATTACTTTCGTAATGTAAATGCCATAGATCTTATGAAAAGGTTGCACCAATGTGGATTAGACTATGGAAGAGAATTTACCTTTTTGGTACCATCCTTTGCAAATTCAAAATCAGGGCAGATGGCTTCTTGTGTCTGTAATTACAAAGTACCGTACAACTATGCCGTCTTTTCTTCTTCATGAATGTTTTTCTGCCATTAAGGAAAAAATGAAGAAGCAGTAGCAAAGTGAGGAAGGAATTATGAATGGAAGAAGATGACACCCCGTAAAGCTTCCATTCACAAAGTGCATTACCCGTGGTGTTGCTGTCATGATTTTTAAAAAGCCTTATCTGGAAGTGATATCAGTTCAAAGCTTGTTGGTTGGCAGCCAATTTATTTTGTTTGTTTAATGAGTGGGTCATCTAAGGTACATCAGAACCTCATCCTACGTAGTTGCTGGTATGATGTCACATATATTGACTGTGTGAAATACTGCATTTGTTATCCTGACAACTGGTCTTAAACTTTATTTCTATCAAAATGCTATGCAGGTACGCACAAGCCTGGCTCTTCTTTCCACTCATTGTACATTCTCACTGGCTGTGTTAACCAATTACTCCTAGCCAGTAACCTCTTGGCTTTTTTCCATACTCAATGAATACTGGTCCTTAAGTTTTGCAAGGCAGCTAATGATTACATATCCTTGCTTCACATGCAATTCCAAACTCATTTTACATTCTATTACCTTATCTTTCTATACCATCCTCCTATGTCCTTCCTAAACTATTAAAGCAGATTACTTAAGGAAGAAAGGGACAAAAATATTCCTCTACTTATTGCTGATTCTAGAACAGCATTCAAGTTATTGGAAAGGAGAGCTAGGATTGCCAATTAAAATCTAAAATGTGTTGTTGAAGGCTTTCATGGCCAGAATCGCTTGGTTGCTGTGAGTTTTCCAGGGGTGTATGACCATGTTCTAGAACAGACCTGGGGGACCTACGGCCCGCGGGCCGGATGCGGCCCAGCAGCCGATTCTGTCCGGCCCGGGGAGAAGGGCGTCAGGAGCTGGGCCAAGAGGAAGGGGTGATGCTGCCGCCATCCCATCGCAGACTGTGGGGCCTGCGTCGGCAGACAGCCCACCACTCCGGAGAACAATTGGAGGAGTGGCAGCTTTGGAGTGCCTGCCATCCCGGGAGGCAATCTGGGCCTGCAGCGGGAGCAGCCGGCGACCTGCGGCGGCTGATCGCCCTGGCAACCCAGAAGACTTGATAGTCTTCCGGTTCGCCAGGGCAATCACCCGCCGCAGGTCGCCGGCTGCTCCCGCTGCAGGCCCGGATCGCCTCCCGGGATGGCAGGCACTCCAAAGCCGGGATGGCAGGCACTCTATGGCAAGGCGATTAGCTGGGAAATGGCTGGGGGCGAGAGCGGGTGGAGGCCTGCAGCCTCCGATTGCTCTGCTCTGCTGCGGTAGTGGCTGGGTCCGCTTTGTCATCCTCTGGGCTGGGTCCATTGGGCCATTCCATCTTGGGATCCTTCCTCTCTTAAGGATGTCAGCCTCTATCTTGGTTCGCACCTTGTCTTCTTGAATTTCATTTTATTTTATTTTAGTGGTTTTTATTATTATTTTATAATAATAATTTTATTATAATAATAATATAATAAATATTATAACATTGTATTATAATTTCATGATATTATTATATCTATATATATATACATGCTATAATATAATAATTATGATATTAATACTAATAATATATGAATATTTCTTGATATATTAATATGTTAATATTAATGATGTGTAATATATAGTAAACTAGCTGTACCCGGCACGCGTTGCTGTGCCCTTTTTAGGAGATGCGAGAAAGTCCAATCATCCACGGTGTGCCCTCCTCTAAACTGCAGTTGGATGGAGTGTGGGTCATGGGGGGCATGGTGTGCCAAGTTGGGTCTTTATTGGTTTTGGTTCTGGGCCACAGTGGTCTGTGGGGAATGATGGGTTTTGAAGTACTACAAATCCCATTTTCCATGGTGGTACTTCAAGTCCCATCATGCATGGTCGGGGCTCTGTGTGCCAAGGTAGGTTACTGTAAATTCAGGCCATACACAATGTCCCATGAGCTGAGGCCTAGTTAGGAACAGCAAGTTAATGAAGCCTTACTGTCAATTCAGGCCATACACAATGTCCAATGAGCTGAGGCCTAGTCGGGAGAATCAAGTTAATGAAGCCTTACTGTCAATTCAGAGCATAAACAGCTTCCCAGTAAGTGAGGGCTAGTTAGGGAAATCAAGTTAATGAAGTCTTACTGTCAATTCAGAGCGTAAACAGCTTCCCAGTAAGTGAGGGCTAGTTAGGGAAATCAAGTTAATGAAGCCTTACTGTCAATTTTGGGCGTGGTCTGTGATTTTTTGGGGTGTAAATTTTCGGTTGGAAGTGATTTGGGTGTTTGTGTTGGGGATTGGCTCAGGCCTTTTCCTTATTCTGTTTTGGCAGTTTTTTATGGATCGGAATTTTCATGTTGGCTGGCCAGTGCAGCAGTTATGCAAATCCGCCCTTATAGGCAGCCAATCATGTTGTTCAGAATGTAGAGGCTGGGTGAGTCGTTGGCTGCCCCGGAGGATGCTGGTAAATGTAGTTTTATTTTTACTCGTTGTTTTGGGGCCTTTTAGGTTTTGGGGGGGGAAAGTTTATTTGCTACAAACGTACCTTGCTTGAGGCCTATTTCTGTTGGCAAGTATTGTTTTTCTGCGTTGTAAGGTTTCTTTGTTTGAGATATACATCACATGACGTGAACCCATTTATATAATAGATATAGTAAGTAAGTAAATAAATAAATAAATTATGCAGATTAGAATGTAGTTCAGCCTTTAGGTGCGGCCCTCCATAATATTTTTTGGCTCTTGTGTGGCCCCTTGGAAAAAATAATTGCCCACTCCTTTTCTAGAAGTATTATTTCCTGACATTTTGCCCACATCTATGGCAGGCATCCTCAGACCTCAAACCTCTGAGGACGCCTGCCATAGATGTGGGCGAAACGTCAGGAGAGAATGCTTCTGGAACATGGCCATACAGCCCTGGAAAACTCACAGCAACCCAATATCTAAAACTCTCAGCCCTGCTTTCCTCCACCTTTATTTATTTATTTAAAACTTTTATAGACCGATCTTCTCAACCTCCGCAGAGGGACTCAGGCCGGTTAACAGCAAGGATTCAATGCCAAATTGCAATTTAAAACATCATAAAAACAATAAAAGATTAAAATACAAGTAGATTAAAATACATAAAAATAAACCAGATCGCCGAGATAAAAAGATGTCCAAAACCGGTCCGCATACATAATCGATGACTTAGTTTGTTATTAAACTCAGTCATTTTTTTGGGAATGCTTCTTTCCAGATCCAGGATTGCAACAGTTAAATACCCAAGTGTGGTGAAGTCATATTTCTTTATTACAGGCTTTAAATATGGTTGATATTTATATATATGTATATATGTTGAAGGGGTAAAAACTTAGCAAACCTTAAAGGGTTAACAGAGATATTAGCATGCAGAACCTCCAAGAGGTTTCCGTTACAGTGGAAACAGGAGATGGAGCCTGCAACTAGTCT
Organism: Anolis apletophallus; assembly: GCA_030556195.1. NCBI lineage: Eukaryota > Metazoa > Chordata > Lepidosauria > Squamata > Anolidae > Anolis > Anolis apletophallus. Next base: position 54,068,558 of record JARBWK010000007.1, read on the forward strand.
TAGAATCCTTGTATTCAAACTTTAGCAGTTGGCGAAGGAGAGAGGGTGTGTGGAGAGTTAGAGAGTCCATTTTAGCCAGCTGTCAGCCGGTTTTTAAAAAGACTCTGACTCTACTCTGTGAGAGAGTGGAAGGAAAGCTGTGTTTGAACTGCTAGGAAAGCAGTTGGGTTTAAAGGACAAGCAGTTAGTGTAAAGACTGCTGAACTATTGGTTCTGGGAATACAGCTATATAGTATCAAGTTGCATCTCCATAGTTAGTGTATTGTAACCTTAAGATACGTGCCTCTAAGAACTGTAACCACCTAAGATTTGAACTCTGAAACCTCCACGCTTAGAACATTGTTTGAATAAACTTTGCAGTTCTTTAACAAAGATATCTCCCCGTGTAGTTCCTTCACACACAAGCCTCGAAAACAACTTCTTCCTAGTGTGTAGCTAAGTATAGTGAATGGTGGCAGCGAAAGTTAGCAAATAGTTTCAGTGGGAGTTTGTGTTAGAGGGATACCCTGCCCTGACACAGTAATCGAAAGGTCAGTGGGGAAGCTGACCTGTGTGAATACTTATTACATGATATGGTGGCAGCAAGTAGAATATAAAGAAGTCTTTATATAAATTGGTGGTAAGGGTGGAATAAGAAAACTACCCAGCCACAGTTGAGAGTGAACTATAGAGAATCCTTACACCAAGCCTTAGTAGTTTTATTTTTTTAATGTAGTTAAAAACCCATCACAAATTGTAAAATAATGGAGTCCTCTGGTCCTCCATCATTAAAATCAACAACTAAATTGAGAAGAGTTTCATAGTATACCAGCTCTAAGAATGGCTTTGATTATGATGCCTTCTTAACACAGTCAGTATCTAACAGGATAGTTCTGCAAATTGAGTTTCTTTAATGAGCAGCAGTGGGAAAATGTGACCTCTCATCCTTCCTACAGCTTCCTACAGCTTTCCCATGTGCCATGAAAACTTTGGCACGGGTCTAAAGACAGCACTAAAAGCTGCTGCAGTGAAAGAAACACTAAGGTAGTAGACACTGCAGGAGTGATTGTGAATGTTGTTCAAAAGATCCACAAGGGCTGGCTGAAACATCAACACCTTTTTTTCTGATGTTTTGATGTATACAACTTTGTTTCATGCACAAATGTGTGTGTATGTATATCTATATAAATAAAAATGTAATGTTAGTTTGTGGGATTAACATAACTCAAAAAACACTAGATGAATTGACACCAAATTTGGGCACAATACACCTATCAGGCCAATGAGTGATCATCATTTATAAAAGCACGGAAAAACACAGTGGAAGAGACTTTAAAAGCCAAAAAAACCACACATTACAACGCATGCGCAAGATCACATATATACACATACATACACACAAAACACATATACACAGACTGGGCCACAGCAACGCGTAGCGGGGGACAGCTTATATATATATATATATATACTGTGTGTGTGTATATATATATATATATATATAGAGAGAGAGAGAGAGAGAGAGAGAGAGAGCTCATAAAATTACTTTAGAACTATTTGTATAAAATATATGTGAAAAATAAATAAATTTCAGATTTAGATTTGAATTCCATTTCCAAGATATCTCATTATTCTAAAATCTGGGGGTAAAATGAAATATGGAACACTTTTGGTCTCAAGCATTTTGAATACGGAATAGTCAACCTGTATAACAGTTAAAGAAAATAGTGATCCAATTGTTACTTCTCCAGATGTTTTTGGATTTCATCTCCCAGAATGCCAGAATGACCAATAATGAAGGATTCTGGGTACACAGTCAACAATAGCACCGGGAATGTGGCGCAGCTGGCTAAGTGTCAGCTGCATAAGATCTCTCTGATCAGTAGGTCATGAGTTCGAGGCCTGCCTGGGTCAAGGTGGGTGCTTGACCTTAAGTGTAGCCTGCTGCCGACCTTTGCAGCCTGAAAGACAGTTGCATCTGTCAAGTAGGAGATTAAGGTACCACATCAAGTGAGGAGGCAAATTTTGACTGAATTATGAGGCCATTAAAAGAACTCCAGGAACTCTGAGGAATGCCGAAAGGAACAACATGCTGAGAGATGAGGAGTGCGGCAGCTCCCCCTGGTGGCCAGAGTTTGCCTCTGTTCGTTTATATGTTGCGTATGTGAAAAACAGCAGGAATTGTCTGCTAGTATGTGTACTGTAATCCGCTCTGAGTCCCCTTCAGGGTGAGAAGAGCGGAATATAAATAAAGTAAATAAATAAAATAAATAACATCAGGAAGCATCAGAGTGCTTTAACAAAGATTTCTAAATCTCTATTGCCTAATGGTTGGAAATTTTGTTTTTTAATAATCACTACAATATCAAGCATGAATCATGATATTCTGACTTCAAAGTTTTAGGTTTTTACTACAGTTTCAAGCTGCCTTAACTAGAGTTGTACTCTCGTATAAAGAGAACAAGCCTGCTTTTGGGCCCAACTACACCGCCATATGACATTGTTTGAAACCGCATTATATCCTCAGTGTAGACTCACATAATGCAGTTTAGCTGCATTGAGTTGCATAAGGAGATTCCACCTGAACATTAGAAAGAACTTCCTGACTGTGAGAGCTGTTCAGCAGTGGAACTCTCTGCCCCAGAGTGTGGTGGAGGCTCCTTCTTTGCAGGCTTTTAAGCAGAGGCTGGATGGCCATGTGCCAGGGGTGCTTTGAATGTGATTTCACTGCTTCTTGGCAGGGGGTTGGCCCATGAGGTCTCTTCCAATTCAGTGATTCTATGATTCTATGAGTCTATACTGACCAAATACTACAGTTTCAAGCCGCATTATATGGCAGTGTAGATGGGGCCTTGGTTTTCGCAGGAGATGTCCCAGTTTTAAGCTATCTTTTGGAGATGTTCTTTCCTCTTTGTGGCTCCAGTCAGGCTATGAATTCTCTCCTCCCTACTCCCTGATGATCTCAATAAAGGCCGTAACAAGGAGTATCGGTGGCTGCCCTATTGTTAAATGCTGGTAATTGAGAATGGATTGGGAAGAGGAATCTGCCAAAAAGTCTAAAGTATTGGGGAATTCCTGCTGTGGAATCAATAGGCACATAGAAGACAATGACATTGATAAAGTTCTTGTCATATGGAATGCTGATTCAGATATTGCACATATTTGCTTTGCAAACAGCTGATGCTTTGCTGAGATGATAAGGCGGTGACCAGCATGCCTGATTTACGTCCTCTTCCTACCCTAAATGCCTAGACATGTGTCTTTATTATTGTTCTGCTTGTGCTTCAATTGTCTCAATGAGTCAAAGAATGCTGGCACTTTTGTTGGTTTTCAGTCTCGAGGGATGCATCAGGATGGAGCATACACTGAATAACCTTCTTGCTGATGTTATCGAGGTATTCTGTATTGAACGTTTTGGAGCAGCTTCCTGTTCAAGAGCACAGAACAACCACAAGTTTCTCAAGTGGCAAGAATTTGTTTATTTATATATTTATTTATTTAATTATTTAAAACTTTTGTATCCCGATCTTCTCGACCTCAGAAGAGGGACTCAGACTGGCAGACAGCAATAATTCAATGCTAACATTAAAATCTAAAACATCATAAATCAACAATAAAATTATCAAAACATATAAAAATACATTTTAAAGTCAGAAGAGCTATTTTAGAATTACACTAAGGACCCATTTACACTGAGCATTTAATGCAGTTCAAAGCTACAGTAGCTTCAAGCTGCAGCAGCTAGACCAGTGTTTCCCAACCAGTGTGCCAGGGCACACTAGTGTGCCGTGAGCGATCATCAGGTGTGCCGTGGGAAATTAGAACCTCCAATACCCTTCCCCCCCCTCCTACCGAACACTTTTTCTTCTCCACTCGGATTCCCTTCTTCCCAGCCTCGCTCTGCTCGCTTTGCCTCACTTTGCTCTAGGGCGAGTCTGTGCAGTAGCGCCCTCACAGGTCACGTCTTCCTCCCTCCCCCTTCCCAAACACACTCATGATGCCCCCTCGGATCAAAATGGCGGCAGAAGCGGCAGTGTAGAAGAAAAAGTAAGTGTTCAGCAGGAGGGGGAATAAAGGGCGCGAAGGGGAAGGGGGAGGAAGAGGTCTCTGTCGAAAGCTGGCATGGGCAAACTTGGACCTTCCAGGTGTTTTGGACTCCAACTCCCACCATTCCTAGCAGCCTCAGGCCCTTTTCCTCCCCCCCCCCCTCAGCCACTTAAGCAGGAAAGAGCCTCAGGCTGTTAGGAATGGTGGGAGTTGAAGTCCAAAGCACCCAGAGGGCCAAAGTTTTCCCATGCCTGTTTAAGGGACCTTAAAGTGGTGAGCCTCCTTCCAACATTGTGATTCTGGATATAAAACAAACAACAACATAACATAACATTGTTTGAGTCCACAGTGCTCTCTGGGTGTAGGTGAACTACAACTTCCAAACTCAAGGTCCATTCCCAAGCAAACCCTTTCAGTACTTTCTGTTGGTAATGAGAGTTCAATATGCCAAGTTTGGTTCAATTCCATTGTTGCAAAAGTTTGGGATGCTCTTTGATTGTGTTTTAACTATAAATCCCAGAAACTGTAACTCCCAAATGTCAAGGTCTATTTTCCCCAAACTCCATCTGTTTTCACATTTGGGCATATTGAGTATTCATGCCAAGTTTGGTCCTGATCCAACATTGTTTGAGTCCACAGTGCTCTCTGGATATAGGTGAACTATAACTTCAAACCCAAGATCAATGGCCACCAAACTCTTATAGTATTTTCTCTTGGTTATGGGAGTTCTGTGTGGGAAGTTTGTGTCTTTCTGCAGGATATCATTCATTCCTGCCAGGATATCTATGTTGTGTTCATCGAAACAGGCCCAGGTTTCACACTGAGTGTATAAATACATTTAAAAGCATATTAACTATATGTATTACTGTGTTAGAGTGTCATTTTGTGTCATTTTGGTTGGTGGTGTGCCCCAGGATTTTGTAAAAATGTACCGTGGCTCAAAAAAGGTTGAAAAACACAGCTAGACAACAAACTCCAACAAAAATTTGTGAAAGAAAGCCGTTACTGCACATCTCTGTTCTATAGTTTGTGTAACCACCATCCGAGGCCTCAAACTGGTTCCAGGATTTATGCACAGCAAAACCAATACTGGTTTGAAACTGGTCAGTGTTAACGAGGCCTAAATCCTATTAGAAACTGGAAAAAAGGCCATTGAAGGAAAATGGGGTTCATTCATTCAAATTACAAATCTGGTAAATTATGATATTGGACTTAATTTCCACATGATGATAGTGCTTGGCCTGCTGTTCTAAAATTGCGTAATGTGTATGAGAGACAACATAGTGTGATAATGAGATAGGAGGATATACACACGTGTTTTATTCCCAGAATTGTCCAGTACTGATTATTGAAATTACTTAAGAGGAAAATTGTCAAAGCACCCATAATCTTGCTTTTTCTTTATATGTTAAATTATATGGTATATACCCCTTTTTCATGTTCATTAACATTACTATACTTTCACTTATTACTAGGATATTGTAGGCACATTATAATGTGTTAATATTCCGATCCTATGGCCAGCTGGCTCTCTCTGTATCTATCAATCTATCTCCACAGGAATGCATGCAAACTACTTCCATACTGTGTGTCAGTTTGGGAAAGTCCACCAATTACTCCCCTTCGTAATGCCAATGGTATTTGAGGTGTTTCTTTGTTAAGTATGCAGAGATTAAGCCATTTTAGATTTTATAGAACAAAGAGCAGCATTTTCAATTGAGCTTGGTAAGCAAGAGGAAGCCAGAACAGAACATAATTTCTAAAGTGGGAAATGCCCAGACAGCCACCAATCTGGGCACTGGCTCCAAGATGCCTGCCATAAATATCAATTGAGATGGTGCTGGTATGGATTATTTACTCATAGGTGAGTCATAACCACTAGTCATGGGCCTGGTATCTGTATCATTTGTTTGATTCGTGTTTTCATTTTGTTCCATCCCTTTGGATAACACGGAACGGGAATGCTTCTCCTGGAACTAAAATAAACTCAATACAAAAGGCAGGTGGAAGCGGGTACTGGCTCCAAGCCTGCCTTTCGGATTGATTGCCATGCACATAGGCCCAAAGTGCCCAGGCTTTCCAGGGCCTGCAGCCGAGCACTGAGCAAGGAATGCTGCTTACTCAGGTGCAGACCCTTGTAGGTCTGGGTGCATTGAGCCTATGTGCTTGGACTTGCACTCAAGCATCGGGTAAGGACCAGTGCTTACTCAGCACTTGGGTGCAGGCCCTGGCAGGCCCGTGCACTTTGGGCCTACACTTTGGGTTGTGGAGCACGGCCACAAGCAGCAAATGATGGATCTCCAGCCCCAGCCAAGAAGTCCTTCGACTCTCCAGAGTATTGCCCAACTGACATTATCTAACACTCCAAAACAAACAGTGCCTTCTTCAATTAACCTGGTGTGAGGACTCTCTATATTTCACTTTCAACTGTGGCAGGGTAGTTTTCTTATTCCACCCTGACCACCAATTTATATAAAGACTTATTTTATTTACACTTAATGCCATCATATAATGTAATAAGTATTCACACAGGTCAGCTTTTCCACTGACCTTTCGATTACTGTGTCAGGGCAGGGTATCCCTCTAACCCAAACTCCTGCTGATACTCTTTGATAACTTTTGCTGCTACATGATGATAGTGCCTGGTCTGCTGTTCTAAACTTGTATAATTTGTATGAGAGACAACATAGTGTGATAATGAGATATGAGGATATACACACATATTTTATTCCCAGGAAGAATTTGTTTTCGAGGCTTGTGTGTGAAGTAACTATGCGGAGAGATATCTTTGTTAAAGAACTGCAAAGTTTATTCAAATAATGTTCTAAGCATGGAGGTTTTTCAGAGCTTAGGTGGTTACAGTATCTTCTTAGCAGCACATATCTTAAGGTTACAATACACTAACTATGGAGATGCAACTTGATACTATATAACTGTACTCCCAGAACCAATAGCTCAGCAGTCTTTACACTAACTGCTTGTCCTTTAAACCCAACTGCTTTCCTAGCAGTTCAAACACAGCTTTTCCTCTACTTCCTCACAGAGTAGAGTCAGAGTCCTCTTTAAAACCGGCTGACAGCTGGCTAAAATGTACTCTCTAACTCTCCACACACCCTCTCTTCTTTGACTTTCACTGCCAACTGCCAAAGTTTGAATTTCGAAGATTCTAAGACCAGTTGCAGGCTCCTCCTCCTGTTTCCACAGTGACAGAAACTCCTTGGAGGTTCTGCATGCTAATATCTCTGTTAACCCTTTAGGGTTTGCTAAGTTTTTACCCCTTCAACATATATACATATATATAAATACCAACCATATTTAAAACCTGTAATAAAGAAATATGACTTCACCACACCCGGGCCAACATAACATACTGGAAGGGTTTTGGGGGGGATGGGTGTGTGCAGGAGTTGTAGTTTACTCTGCATCCAGAGATATTACCAAACTTCCCAAAACAAACAATGCCTTTCTCAAGTAACCCGGGCATCCCTTGATCCCCAAGCTAGTATTCAAATAACATCCCAAAGATCAAACCTCAATTTTGCCATTTTATGTGAGGAGCACTGTTTCACTACACTGTTGTATATAATGCATCTGTGGATTTTGGTATCTATTGTGGGTCTTGGAACCAAACCCCAATAGATACCAAGGGTTTGCTGTATTAGATTTTAACTAACATTTATTTCTAAAATATCCTTTTCTGTGATCACTATTGTAAGTGAACAATAAATTGTAGATCAGAGCAAGGATAATGTTGGCATGTGAAAGAAATGTTTTTATAGATTAGAGTCAGAACCCTTGATTCTCTGAATGGCTCAAAGCAATGAAAGCCGATTTCTTTCTGCAAGACAGGGCCATGCTGTTGCTGTTATGTCATGCCAAAGGAGGCTCTGTTCGGTGAGATAACATAAAACTAGTTGCAGGCATTTCGCTTCTCAGCAGCCACAATTAGTCTTGGGTGACAGGATTTATTAGACTTGTAAATGACTTTATTTGTGTACTTGAGTGGTTTAATTAATTTTGTATTTAAAAACAGATTTTCTGCTTACATCCAATTATAAGAGACCTTATGCTTCTTGAACACAGGGCTGCAATATGATTTTAATTTTAATTTGGATTTGATGGGTATCTTTCAACTGGAACAATTGATGTAATAAAATGGAATTACTACTCTTCCTCCCTTTGGGGGAGTGCATATTTACAACTGAGCAAGTCATTTCAAATATTTCTCAGATGTGCTTACAGCATTTGTGTAAAATTAATTAGACTCTTTTGATGATTTCTAAAGTTGTGATTCTTCCTCCTTTTGTAATGTGCATACTTCATTTTTCCCCATTTCTTAGCATTCACTTTGTACTCTTATTGCTCTTTCTGGTTAAGTAAAGGATCAAATACAGCTTAAATACATTTTGGTGTCTGAAAGATAATCCACCAGAGGGGAGAAATTAGAATAACATACTAAATTATTAAAATGGCAACCTTTACTACTATAATTGCTGTGTATGGGGTGACAGAGGGTTAATTGGGAATGTCCCTGTCAAATTGTGATAATTTGAAGACATGCATGTGGAGGACATGCAGATGTTTTTGATTAGAACTATTATAGTCCTAACTATTGATCAATTGGTGTATGGAAGCCTGCAACATCTGGAGGGCCATGGGACTCTTTCATGTGGATTTGCTGCATCGCTTTAGAATTTCAGAATGGCTGTCCATTTTACAGAACTCCTGTGATTCACTGGATTGCTGAGTTTTCCAGGCTGTATGGCCACGTTCCAGAAGCATTCTCTCCTGACACTTCACCCACATCTATTGCAGGCATCCTCCGGGGTTGAGAGGTCTGTTGGAAAATAGGAAAATGGGGTTTATTTATCTGTGGAATGTCCAGGGCGGGAGAAAGAACGCTTGTCTGTTGGAGGTAGGTGTGAATGTTTCAGTTGGTTACCTTGATTAGCATTTCATGGCCTAGCAGTTCCATGGTGTAGCTTCTTACTGCCTGGGGGAATCCTTTGTTGAGAGGTGATTAGCTGTCCCTGATTGTTTCTTGTCTGGAGTTCCCCTGTTTTTGAGTATTGTTCTTTATTTACTGTTATGATTTTAGAGGGTTTTTTAATACTGGTAGCTAGATTTGTTCATTTTCATGGTTTCTTTCTTTCTGTTGAAATTGTCTATGTGCTTGTGGATTTCAGTGGCTTCTTTGTGTAGCCCAACATGGTAGTTGTTAGAGTAGTCCAGCATTTCTGTGTTTTCAAATAATATGCTGTATCCAGCATTCAGAATTATTCATCTCAAGTTATCTTCTGACCTCATGTCCACTCATTCACTGCTCTTGGTTTCCTTTCTTCCACCAGACTGGATAGCAGCTGAAGAATCCTATTTTCCTTCTGACGGGTGTTCCTTAACAGGCCCTCTCTCTCTCTCTCTCTCTCTCTCTCTCTCTCTCTCTCTCTCTCTCTCTCTCCTCTCTCTCTCTCTCTCTCTTCCAAGGGCTCTGAATCATTTCCTCTCACCTTAAGATCTTCATGAGCATCTCCCTGACTCACACAAGAGTCCAGAGAAGCAACACTTGCATCACCTGACTTTTGGTTATTAACTCAACATGGTCGTGTCTTTTGTTAGGAATGTGCAAGAAATGCAGTGATGTGTCTCACCAACCTTTGCTTTTCTAAATAATACAAGTAACATACATTATTCTCTCTCTCTCTCTCTCGGCATTACTTCGTAAACGAAGATTCTTAGGAAGGACTCATCCCACGCTTTTTACAAGCGCAATGATGACTAAAAAGGCCAATCTGAGATAGGCAAGTTTGGTTGCAGAAAGCACAGCAGAAAGTCTCATTGGGTGATGTTGTTCCCAAGTTGCTGTTCTTTCTGCATTGTCGTTTCTCTTCAAGACCCATTCGGCATGTCTTCTCGAAAGAGGCCGCAGCATTATGGATAGTGCATCTCCATGCCTCCCGATGTGAGGCCAGGGTGGACCATTGTTGGTAATCAATCTGGTCGAGTCTGAGATGTTTTTTCAGGGAGTCCTTATATCTTTTTTGGGGGGCACTCTCACAGCATTGGGAATTATGCAACACTCTAGAAATTTTTGGACTACAATTTCCTGCAGCCTAGCTAATGGCGAGGAATGATGGGAATTACAGATATATGACAACTGAATGGCTATATGATTCCCTCCCCCTTGTTCATCCCCTTTTGTTATGCAGCTGTTCATAAGCTGGTCTTGCCATAGTTTGAATCCATCTGTCTAGAGCAGCACTGTTAATGTGATTGGACCTATAATTCTACCAACTTTATAAAGCATATTTAACAATTCCAATAGTAAGCTCTAAACCAAAGATTTTACCCAACTTCCTCTCAGACATCTAGACCAGTGGTGCACAAACTCCCAGAAGCTCTGCCGGCTTTTCCAATGGGCAGGAATTCTGGAAGCTGAAGTCTAAAACATCTGGAGGGTCACAGGTTGTGCACCATACTATCATGTGACTTGAGACTGAGTAGAAAATGGTACACTCTCCCAAAGCAATATTTCCAAAAAACCAGCAATTATTCTCATACTTGAAGCTTTCAATCTCATAAAATCTCTACCTATGTACATCTCTAGTGAAAAACAAAGCTGTCCCAAAACCTGCTAGTAAAGCGACTCTTAGTAAAGCGATGCAGAGATCACTACAATCAAAGGCACAATGACTAGCATCCCTGATAATAATTTTCTCTAAATTGCATGTTTGGAATGGACCCGTTTTGCTGGTTCCCTCGGAACACTCTTTGTTATCCTTTATAGTGTACAGTTTGGTTCCCATTCTTGAGTCATCTAAGTTTTTTTTCTTGTGGCTATTTTTGTATAATTATTTACAAAAAACTTTTAAATAGAAAGTTCTCTGGTTTTGTATATACTTAAGTTGTCTTCCAAGTCAGTATGGAGAACGACAGAAAAGCAACCAAGTGGAACAATAACAAAAGTGCATGTAAAAATTCCCAAACATAAAATGATAAAATAAATAAATAAATTACAGGTATAGGGTGGAGGAGATAAGAACACTTAACAAGATTCTCATCCTTTCAAATATAAACATTGGTTAGATTTTCTAACTACATCATGGAAACTGGTTGCTGGTTAAATCCATCTCACATGTGCCATTTGTACCTCAAACATGCCTTGCTTTGTGCTATCCCAAATGGTTTTTTGTTTGTTTGTTTGTTTAGTTTATACCTTAAAATTGAATGTGTGAATAAAAAGTGTTTGGAAACATACATAACCAATTTTCATGCCCTACAGAATGTCAGCATTGGCTATAATTTTCTATTGATTGTACACTTGGATTTGCTGCCACCTAATGTGCAGAATGGCTCCTGGACCAGATATCAAACTTCTTCGATTGTAAGACACCATTGTAAGATGCCTCCGAATTTCATTACCACCAACATACTCAAAAATACATACGATACACATGCAATTCTAAGATGCACCCCATTTTAGAGGTGTTAATATAGCAGGGGAAAGTGTGTCATAGAACTGAAGAAATACAGTAGTTTGTTGGTTTCTGTCAGCCATAGAATGCTATAGTTATAGCCACATTTCCATTGTATTTTAGCAATACATCCATGCTTGACAAACTGGTTGTCCATCTTGTTGTTATTGTTTTGCTTTTTCAAAAGGTTTGCTTTCATTCTATTCCATTCAGTATTTTAACAGTTTGTTAAAAATATATATGTAAAATTGATGACTTTGTATTATCTGTGCAGCATTGTCTTACAATGATATATATTTCCTTATCTCGGCTACTATTTATTAATATTTATTAATAGAATAATTAATTCAATAATTATTTGAGAGCCATGTGATATAGTAGTTTTTGCCTTGGAATATGACTCTGGAGACCAAAATTCAAATTCAACTCAGCCATGATGCCCTCTGGGTAACCTTAAGCATGTCATATTCTGTCAATTTCAGAAGAAGGCAAAGGCAATCCCCCCCTCTTAACTGATTTTGCCAAGTAAATCCATCATTTAGGGTTGCTGTAAGTTGGAAATGACATGAAGGCACGCAACAACTCATCCCCGGAAAAGGCAGAGACAGTTGACGGACCCATTTTGCCAACGACAAAACAGTAAAACTGTAAACAAATGAACAGTGGCAAAGGACAACACAAGGAAAATTAGAATCTGGTCCCTGATCCAAAAAAGTTGGTGCTGATCAAAATCCCCAAACCAAAGAAGCTGGTCGGTTTGGAAGATCGCAAAACCCATGTGCTTGGACTTTTGGAAAAGGTTTTACTAAGGGAGGGGGGGCTATTTCCTTCCAACATAGATCTGGTTGAATATCTAGATCAGTGTTTCCCAACATTTTTTGAGCCGCGGCACATTTTTTACATTTACAAAATCCTGGGGCACACCACCAACCAAAATGACACAAAATGACACTCTAACACAGTAATACATATAGTTAATATGTTTTTAAATGTATTTATACACTCAGTGTAAAACCTGGGCCTGTTTCCATGAACACAACATAGATATCCTGGCAGGAATGGCAGAAAGACACAAACTTCCCACACAGAACTCCCATAACCAAAAGAAAATACTATAAGAGTTTGGTGGACATTGACCTTGGGTTTTGAAGTTGTAGTTCACCTATATCCAGAGAGCACTGTGGACTCAAACAATGTTGGATCAGGACCAAACTTGGCATGAGTACTCAATATGCCCAAATGTGAACGCAGATCGAGTTTGGGGAAAATAGACCTTGACATTTAGGAGTTACAGTTTCTGGGATTTATAGTCAACACACAATCAAAGAGCATCCTGAACTTTTGCAACAATGGAATTGAACCAAACTTGGCATATTGAACTCTCATTATCAACAGAAAGTACTGAAAGGGTTTGCTTGGGAATTGACCTTGAGTTTGGAAGTTGTAGTTCACCTACACCCAGAGAGCACTGTGGACTCAAACAATGTTATGTTATGTTGTTGTTTGTTTTCTATCCAGAATCACAATGTTGGAAGGAGGCTCACCACTTTAAGGTCCCTAAAACAGGCATGGGAAAACTTTGGCCCTCTGGGTGCTTTGGACTTCAACTCCCACCATTCCTAACAGCCTGAGGCCCTTTCCTGCTTAAATGGCTGAGGGGGAAAAGGAAAAGAGCCTGAGGCTGCTAGGAATGGTGGGAGTTGGAGTCCAAAACACCTGGAAGGTCCTATGCCAGCTTTCGACAGTGACCTCTTCCTCCCCCTTCACGCCCTTTCTTCCTCCTCCTGCCTAACACTTACTTTTTTCTACACTGCCGCTTCTTCCGCCATTTTGATCCGAGGGGCAGCGTGAGCGTGTTCAGGAGGGGAGGGGGAGGGAGGAAGGCGTGACCCATGCGGGCACTACTGCGCAGACTCGCCCCAGAGCAAAGCGAGCAGAGCGAGGCTGGGAAGAAGGGAGCCTGAGTGAGGAAGAAAAAGTGTTCGGCAGGAGGGGGAAGAAAGGGTATTGGAGGTTCCAATTTCCCACGGCAAACCTGATGATCGCTCACGCCACACTAGTTTGCCACGGCACACTGGTTGGGAAACACTGATCTAGATAATGATCAAACACATGTTGATGTTTTAGTCTCCCTTGCAACCTTAATATAGCAACATTTGCTGTAAGAATCAGAGATCTTTTTCTAAAACAAGGCATTGTTATCATAAGATTTTTTGAGAAGGTGTTTACCCAAAAGGCCCCCGACAACACAAGGCTAATAAAGGAGCAGCCATTAGAATTGAATGAGGATAATGATCAGTGGTTGTATTCCCATAAGACCCAAGCTGTCAGACCCCACTAACAGAGGGAAAGACACGCATGGCCAGGGATATCTGTTGAGTGACAACAAATTTAAATGTGGCCTTGTGGTCAGTTTTCTTGCACAAGTCAAGGGAAACTATGCATTCTTCACTTTGGCTGGATTAATCTCATACTTCCGGTTGTTGTTTTTTGTAAGGAAAATCATACTGAGTTTATTTTTTATGAGAAAATGCACACCTCATTTCTGTTCTTTCTGGAACACTTCACCTTTTATACACTTGTATATACAAGATGGATGGATGTTATCCTTGAAGTGACTGGCTTGACCTTGAAGGAGCTGAGGGTGGCCACAGCTGACAGGGGTCTCTGGCATGGGCTGGTCCATGAGGTCACGAAGAGTCGGAAATGACTGAACGAATAAACAACAATTTTTTACAAGTGTGTAAGGGAAATGGCTAAACTATATCTTTTGAAATATATAATAAGGAAACTCTAGCCTTCATAAAAATAATTATTCTATGACATTCCCTTGTCGACTATAGTGCTATTTAATTCACAGTTTATTTTAAATGTAGCTGTATTCTCAATGACTCATGGACAGTTCCGCCCTTTCAGCAACAAGGAAAGAATGCAAATATGTTTGATGTGATGCAACTATCTTGTTAATCCTTTCCTGGTCCTGGTACTTTCCCCCCAGTAATAGTCATTCATTCAGAGATGTTGAAAGCTTGACAAAGTTATTGGGATTTCAGCTCCCAGAATCCCTCAACCAGTGCAAGCACTTTGGAAAGATTGCACTGTGTGTATATTTTTTTATTTATTTGTTAGATTTATTGGCCGCCACTCCCAGCCAATGTAGAGAGCGTTACAGTAGTCTAACCTTTTGATGACCGTGGCTTGGATCACCGTGGCCAAGTCATGCCGAGACAAGTAAGGGGCCAGCCTCCTAGCCTGGCAAAGATGGACAAATGCCACTCTGCTGACAGCGGAGATTTGCGCCTCCATTGACAGCAGAAGGTCCAAAAGAACTCCAAGGCTCTTTACTGAAGACGATGGGCATAACGCCATGCCATCCAGGTTCGGAAGCTGGACATCCCTACCCCCCGGATGACCCAGCCAGAGGATCTCCATCTTCGCTGGATTCACCTGCAACCTACTGACTTGCAGCCATCCAGTAACGGCTTCGAGGCAGAGATGGAAATTATTGGGTACGATTTCGGGCCTGCCCCACATCCTCAGAATGAGCTGGGTGTCATCAGCGTACTGATGACATTCCAGCCCAAAGCTATGCACCAGCTGAGCAAGTGGTCGCATATAGATGTTAAATAATAGAGGGGATAGCGTGGCCCCCTGAGGAACCCCACAATTTAAGGGGGAGCTCTCGGAGACCACCTCGCCCGTCCTCACTCGCTATGACTGGTTCCGGGGGAAGGAGGATAGCCAATTCAAGGCTGTCCCCCTCACCTCAGCCCTGGCAAGACTGTGAGTCAAAAGATCGTAATCGACAGTATCAAACGCTGTATCTATCATATTTGGGCTGTAATGGAAAACCTACGCACATCCATGTGCTTACACACTCGAAGTTACTAGGTTGCTGTGTTATATCACCGAGAATTTGTTTTACATGGGTTTTTTTTATAACCTCATTGCTGAAATCTGGCACATAAATCCCTTGTTGAATAATGTGCAAATCCTACTTTAGAGTCTTTATGCTGCTGAAACCTGATCCAAACTAGCAATATCTAAAGCACCTTGTGTGCTGCAGGCTGCTACCAGATATACTGTTGACAGGGGACATGACAACCAAAGGCCAAGATTATTATCTTTGCATTTGACAAGGAAAACCAGCTTCCCTTTTGTTTGTAATCAGGCAGCGGGTATGTAGAAAAACTTTCAATGGCTTTCACCAATGGCCGCATTCTGATAATATTTGTTTTAATGTTTTCTTTTGAGGAATGGATTTATTCCCCCCCCCCAATAATTTTCCAGAGCTAAACACAACTTAGAATTCCACATGGTGGGATGGAAAAGGTAATACTTTTGTTTTGCTCTGTCGGCTTGTTTTAAAACAGCACCTTGATGGTATTTTCCATACTTCTAAAATGCCCCTGGCCATTTCCCCTTGATGTCAATGAAAACATATGGATATGATAATTATTGCTAATCTAATGTTGCTGTCCTTGAGCAAGCAGGGATCACCAGCATTGAGGCCATGCTATTGAGAACACAGCTGCGCTGGGCAGGGCATGTCTCTAGGATGGAGGACCAAAGATACTACTCTATGGTGACCTCGCCATGGGTCAGCGCAAGAGAGGCGCCCCAAAAAGAAATATAAGGACTCCCTGAAGCAACATCTCAGGCTCAGGCAGATTGATAACCAACAATGGTCCACCCTGGCCTCACATCAGGAGGCATGGAGATGCACTATCCACAATGTTGCGGCCTCTTTTGAGAAGACCGCCGAATGGGTCTCGAAGAGAAACGACAACGCAGAAAGAACCGTAACTTGGAAACAACATCACCAAAGGAGACTTTCTGCTGTGCTTTCTGCAACCGAACTTGCCTATCTCAGATTGGCCTTTTTAGTCATCAGTGCGCTTGTAAAAAGCGTGGGATGAGTCCTTCCTAAGAATCTTCATTCGCAAAGTAATGCCGAGAGAGAATGTCTATATTATATCAACGAATGTATTAGAACTGTTAACACATCCAAAGTTCTGCCACCATCATTTTCTTATAGTTTTGTAGTACTTCAAAAAAGAAGGGAGTGAATGCCATAGAAATCTTTGTTTGAGGTCTCATAAAAACTAATAAATGATACAGATCTCATAGTAATTTGCTTGTTTGTATTGCATAAGCAGTACAACAATTGTGATTCAAAGATTTGGGAGTATTTTTTTTTTAAAAAACTTTCAAAACCTTAATGAGATTATTACAGTTTAGGAAGCTTTGGCCATAAATAGTCTAGTTCATGTTACAAGCATAGCTGGTTTTGTTTACCAGTGAGGAGATATGGCAATCTCAATGCAAAGCAAAGTTTGTTGATTAGTCTACTGACCATATCAACATTAAAGGCAAAAACAAAAATGTACACAAGTAGACACTCTTGGCTTTTCTTCACGAACGAAGATTCAGGGACTCATCCCACGCTTTCTACAAGCGTGTTGATGATTTGAAGGTGGATGTGTCCTTCAATCCTGTGCAATTGACCTTTCTGGTGGAGCGCAGCGTGCACAGAACTGGCCTCACCCTTTAAACCAAAGGTTCATCTGCCGGGGCCTAGCAAGCTGGGACGGTGGCAGCGAGGTCCTCAGGTCGTAGGTTTGATTTGCGTTTCCTTCTCTTAGATGGTTGACCTTACAGGGTTAAACGAGCACCATCTGCCCAGGTTTGAAATCAGAGTTTTCCTTCTCCTAGGATGGTTGCCAAAAGGCTAGAGAGCCCATCCTGCCCTTTGACGCTCTTTGTCAGAAACTTCGGTTGTGACCTGTCTGGCATGGGAGGCCCTACCGGTGGCTATTATGCCACCGCCAGCATAGCTCACAACTTCATTAGGGTACGCAAGCCTTTCCCCCACAACAAGGGGGTGTCAATGGAGAGGACACAAGTAGACACTAATCACTATCCTAAAACACATGTAATAGTGAACTAACATACATTAAAACTTGATTAAGTTAATATATAATTAAAAATATCATCATTAAAATGCCAAGGTAAAATTTTATACCACAAAAGTTAAAAATGAAGGTTAAAACAAAGGTTAAAATAGACCAGCTATTACACAATCCCAATCCAGTTCAAATATCTGTGTCACTCAATCTCAATGCATTTTCAGAGAGCCAACAGTGATCTCACCAGAAGGATCCCCCCCCCATACATATTAATTAAATGACACAAGGTAGCATTGGAATGAAAAGATGCAGATAAAGGCTTGACATTTTGGACAGAAATAATCCATGCACTTCTACCAAAAGCTGGAATTATGTAACCATAGAACACTAGTTTCCTAAGTGCATCTTTCACAATTGCCTGAAAGGATTTATACCATGATTGCCATTTCTTGAACTGTAGGACTAACTGCCTGAGGCAATGAACAAAATGGTGTCCTCTTTTTCATTGTGCAGAAACCAGCATTGACAGTTGGCTTTTATTACAATTCTGGCAACAGGATTCGAGCCTTCCCTACATCTGAGTAAACAAGCTAGTTCTGATATTCAGGATGGATTGTATGACACTGGAATAATTACACATTCAATCGCAGTACACTTTCATGTGCTTGTTTGGCGAGTATTTTTGCACCCTATATCAAGTTGTAGGGATTTTCAAGTGAACTTTAATGAACATTAATTCATCACCACCATCCATACCATCATACCCAGCAGACAAAACCAGAGCTCAGATGTAACTGGTAGCAAACTCGTAGTTAATTGCTAATAAATTTTCCTTTTCCAACTCTGAAGACGCAACTATGTCACATTATATTTGAAAATTAAAGAGAGTAAAGTTGCTCCTCTTGTGGGACATCTGGAACATTTAGTTACTTTTATCTACATAGTAGAGAAAGATTCTTATTACTATAGTTCAAATGTTGTCATGATTTGTTTTGGGTGTTGGGAAAATTACATACACAAGAGCAATGTTTGTTTTTTTTTCTACTACACACCAATGTGATCCAAAGAGTTTCCCCAACCCCCCCCCCCCCACAACCCACTGTAGTTACAATTTAGAAAAATAAAACTGAGTCTTTTAATAATAATAATAATAATAATAATAATAATACACATCAAACTACTCTGGGGCTTCCGAATTCAGACTGACAGAGTTTTGGAGCACAATACTCCTGACCTCATGATCATGGGGGAAAACCAAGTATGGATCGTCGATGTTGTAACCCCAGGTGACAGCAGGATTGAAGAGAAACAACTGGAAAAGCCACATGATATGAGGATTTAAAGATTGAACTGCAAAAGACTCTGGCACAAGCCAGTCAAGGTGGTCCCAGTGGTGATCGGCACACTGGGTATAGTGCCTAAAGACCTTGGCCTGAACTTAAACACATTTCGCGCTGACAAAATTACCATCTGCCAGCTGCAGAAGGCCACCTTATTGGGATCTGCACGCATTATTCGTTGATACATCACACAGTTCTAGACACTTGGAAAGTGTCTGACGTGTGATCCAATACAACAGCCAGCAGAGTGATCTTGCCTGCTGTGGACTCAGCTTGTTGCGTTTCTAATCATCATCATCATCATCATCTTATGTCACAAGTACCACCTGCCAGCAGTAAAGAATTGGTGGGATCATAAACCCGCAAAGGTCATGGAAAATGAACATGCAAACATACTGTGGGAGTTTCGAATCCAGACTGACAAAGTTTTGGAACATAATATACCAGACATCACGATTGTGGAAAAGAAAAAAGTCTGGATTATCGATGTTGGCATACCAGGTGACAGCCACATTTAGGAAAAACAACAGGAAAAACTCAGCCATTATCAAAACCTCAAAATCGAACTGCAAAGGCTCTGGCATAAACCAGTACAGGTGGTCCCAGTGGTCCAAAAGATCACAGCTGGCATTTGGTTCTGGCATAAACCAGTATGGGTGGTCCCAGTGCCATGCCAAAAGATCTCAGCTGGCATTTGGAAACAATAAACATTGACAAAATCCCGACCTGTCAACTGCAAAAGGCTACCTTACTTGGATATGCTCGCATCATTCGGAAATACATCACACAGTCCTAGACGCTTGGGAAGTGTTCGACTTGTGATTTTGTGATACGAAATCCAGCATATAGATCTCGTTTGCTGTGACATATTGTGTTTTTGTGTCAGTAAAATAATAATGTGTAACTGCACTGTTGACATTTTTGGAACAGTATCTATAATATTGTTAATGATAACAATTATGTTGTTAATTGATTAATTAATTAAATATATTTTACCCCACCTTTCTCCACAAGTGGACTCCAGGCAGCTTGCAACAAAATAAAACCATACAAAAAAAGTTAAACATTGTTTAAATCACAACTGGTGAGTAATTACGTACTTTTAAAAATACAGCATCCCAATCTGCACTTGAAATACTAAATATATTTACATGGCAAAAGAAGAGAAACCAGATATAAAAATGGCAAAGGAGAGACTTTGTATTTTGTCTCTTCTTCTCTGACTAAATAGAATGAGACAATTTAAAGAGTCTTGTAAAAAATCGAATGTTATAAGAAGATAAATGGTGTGGTCAGTTTACTCCTTTTCATATTATTAGCCATGTATTTAACCATATGGATATTCTGCAAATTGGTAAAACAGTGGTCTTTCACCTGATAAAAACATGTTTACATGCTCATAGTTCTTGCTAAACCCAAAAAGTGCTCATACTTGTAAAGTGAAAAGATGAGTAGAGTTCAACTGTTTTTGTTAAGAACATAAGAACATAAGAAGAGCCATGCTGAATCGGGCCTCAGCCCATCTAGTCCAGCATTCTGTGTCACACAGTGGCCCACCAGTTGTACACAGGGATCTCTAGCAGAAAGGAGGGCAAAACCCTCACCTGCTCCCGACCCCCCACAACCAGTACCCGGGGAAATCCTGCCTGCCTCCATCAACACAGAGGTCGCACTTGGATGTCCATTTCAGTAACTACCGATACACTTGGTATCCATGAATCTGTCTAATCCTGCCTTGAAGCTGTCCAGGCTGACCGCTGTCACAACCTCCTCTGGAAGTGAGTTCCATAACCCAATGACCCTCTGGGTGAAGAAATATTTCCCTTTATTAGTCCTAACTTTCCTACCTTGGAGCTTTAGGGAGTGCCCCCTAGTCCTAGTGTTGTGTGACAGAGAAAATATTTTTTCTCTATTCACCTTTTCTATCCCATGCATGATTTTATACACTTCGATCAAGTCACCTCTTAAACGCCGTCTTTCAAGGCTGAAAAGACCAAGGCGTTGCAACCTGATTTCGTAAGGGAGCTGCTCCATCCCTTGGATCATTCTTTTCTGTACCTTTTCTGTACCTTTTCCAGTTCCATTATATCCTTCTTGAGGTGCGGTGACCAGAATTGTACACAGTACTCCAAATGTGGCCTTACCATAGATTTGTAGAGAGGTAATACAACATTTGACGACCTATTTTCGATTCCCTTCCTGATCATGCCAAGCATAGAATTTGCTTTTTTTACTGCTGCTGCGCACTGGGTTGACATCTTCATTGAGCTGTCCACCAAAACCCCGAGATCCCTTTCCTGGTTTGTCTCGGACAGCTTTGACCCCATCAATTGGTAGGTGTAGTTGGGGTTCTTTGCCCCGATGTGCATGACTTTACACTTGTTTAGGTTAAAATGCATTTGCCACTTTGTTGCCCATTCACTCAATTTCGAGAGATCTTTCTGGAGCTCTTTACAATCAGTTTCATTTTTAACTACCCTGAACAATTTAGTGTCGTCTGCAAACTTTGCTACCTCAGAATTTACTCCTACATCCAGGTCATTAATGAATACATTAAAAAGTAACGGACCCAAAACTGAACCTTGGGGTACGCCACTTCTCACCTCTTTCCACCCAGAGAAATGTCCGTTTATTACCACCCTTTGTTTCCTACAGTTTAGCCAGGTTCCAATCCAGGACAAGACCTGTCCCCTGATTCCATGGCTGAAGAGCTTATTTAGGAGCCTTTGGTGAGGGACTTTGTCAAAAGCCTTTTGAAAGTCAAGGTAAACAATATCGACTGGGTCCCCTTTATCTATGTGTTTATTTACACCCTCAAAGAATTCTAACAAGTTAGTAAGACATGATTTGCCTTTGCAGAAACCATGTTGATTTTCCTTCAGCAATGCCTGTTCTTCTATGTGCTTAGTAATTTTGTCTTTAATAATGGTTTCCATCACTTTGCCTGGAACTGAGGTTAGACTAACTGGTCTATAATTTCCTGGATCACCCCATGATCCTTTCTTGAAGATCGGAGTTATATTTGCCTCCCTCCAGTCCTCGGATACAGTGCCTGATCTTAGAGAAAGGTTACATATTTTGGCTAGAATTTCAGCAATTTCACACTTGAGTTCCTTAAGAACTCTGGGTTGTTGTTCTAGTGGCTGTGTGTTTTAAAGTTGTTTCTGGCTTACAGTGACCCCGAAATTTTCTGGGTGGTCCACAATAAGGCTTTACTGGTACCTTATTTAAACTGTTATGTGTATTCATATTATGATCTGATCATCATGCTCAATATATCCCATATGCATGAGGGTATTGGGAGAACGATACAAAAGGTTTGCTAGGGTAGATCGTCTCTCACTCAGATTCAGCCCCCCTCCCCCCCTCGAATCAAACTCAGCCCCCCCCCTGAATCAAAATCCTGGCTATGACCCTGAGTGACCCTAAAACAAACCTACAGTGGGATTTTCTAGGCAAGATTCATTCGGAGCTGGTTTGCCACTGCCTTTCTCTGAAGCTGAGAGAGCGTAACATACCCAAGGTCTCACAATGCATTTCCATGGCCAAGTGGGGATTCAAACCCTGTTTACCAGTCATATCTGAATGAGCAATTACTATACCATGCTGGCTTAAGGATGCAATTCAGATACATAAAATGGCTAAGCAAGCCACAACTATTCTGCTTCACAGGTAAATCGAAACACTTGTTTTGCAAATTTACTATGAAGTCTGCAAACCAGTATTAATAAACATTTGTAAGTTAAAATGGTTATATGAAACACATTGCTAAATTCTCAGTTTCATTTGGAAACAGAAATCCACTGAATACCACATTAAGAAGACAGTTTCCCCAATTTCCTCCCCTTGTGAGATGAGGTCCATATTGTGAGCAAGAAACATATTAAATCTCTAGCAAAACGGCATTTTAACTTGATTTTGCTGTATGTAAAATACTTGAGATTTGCGTAATTTTTGTTTTCATAAAACTGTCAGAGATTGGTCACAGCACTGGCATAGAATAGTGGTGAGATTGAACTAGTTCAACTCCACACTCAGCCAAGTTCACCACTCATTGACTCAGTGACGGCTTCTTCACACAACCCACATCATGCATTTGTTGTAAAGATACCTTTTGGGAACAATCATGTACTGTATATACTCAAGTCTAAGTCTGGGTTTTCAGCACCTTTTTGTGCTGAAAAAGCCCCCCTCGGCTTATGCTCGGGTGAGGGTCCTTGTGGGAAGGAGTGGGACTGAAAGAAGCCCTTTGTAGGGCTTCTACCAACTGTGTGCCTCCTCCCCCTTCGGCACAGCAACCCAGCTGGATCTCTGTGCCGAGAGAGGAGGAGAGAAAGGTGTTCAGCCTCTCCTCTCAGCACAGCAATACAGCTGGGTTGCTGTGCTGAGAGGAGAAGTTGTATGCCTCAATTAATGTAATTTTATTGGTATCTATTTTTATTTATTTATTTCATATCAAAAGCATTGCATAACTGATAAGGAGCACAGGCGGCTAAATGCCTTTTGACCAAAAACGGGCAACAGCAATGGCATTGTCTGTAGCCTCCAACAATTCTTCCTCTGTCCATGAGGCAGGGCATAATGGACAAGCATACAGATGCGGAGTTGTCTGTTCTGCTCCACACTCACACAAGGTGGGGGATTCTTTTAGGTAGTGCCATTTTGCCAGGTTGTCTTTTGATCTGCCCACTCCACTTCTGAGTCTGTTCAGAGACTTCCAAGTTGCCCATTCTTGTTTTCCCCATGGAGGAAGACCCTCATGGGGGGCCATCCAGTTGGGATTTCCTGATTTAGTTGCCCAAAGGGATACCCTTGCTGTTGCCAGTAGCTGCTGCAATTCCCACCCTAGGCTTATACTTGAGTCAATAAGCTTTCCCAGTTTTTGTGGTAAAATAGGGTGTCTTGGCTTATATTCAGGTTGGCTTATACTTGAGCATATACGTTATGTTGTTACTGAAATATCTAGGCCTTCTTAGATCTTTTAAAATGTGTATTTGCACATTCTTGTAAAACTAAACATAGTTTTCCAATATGTATGAAAATGGGGGTGGGTGGCTTGAACTATTTCTTCTGTTGGATGCATATGGATGCAATGAACCAAATGAGTTTAACACACTGCACTTTTTCATACCTTCTGCCATGTCAGGTCATGCATAAATATTGCCCTCATTGTCACATGCAATGCTTACCCATGCGGATGAGTTATGCACTGTAATTGTGGAATGTAGGTTATCGTAGAGAAATGTATAGTTACTTTTTTCTTTTGATGCGATTGTGCTGAAATTCTTGTAATTTCACTTTATCTACTTAGGTATTTTAATTGTGACTCCCTACTGTGAGATCTTTTCCAACTTCACTTGTATTGATTGCTTTTTAATAAATCTATTATATGCTTTCTAGTCTGTTACGACAGCAGAAATTATCTTTAAAAATCTTTTATATTCTAGGCATCACATCTAATGTTTGAAAAGAAGAAAAGCAAAATTGCTATATGTGTGGGAGTATCTCAGAAGTTAGGGCCTAAATACCCTAAAGTAGACATCCTCAAACTGTGGTTTCCAGCTATTTTGGCCTCTAACTTCCAGAAGCCCTAGCTTCAGTGGTCAGGAATTCTGGGAGCTGGAGACCCAAACAGCTGGAGAGACACAAATTGAGGATGCCTACCCTAAAGGAACCAAATCCCATGTGATTAAGGAAGTTAAGAGACTGATGCAGAAGACTGGAAAAGTCACCTCTGAGAATTCCTTGCCTGAGGAAACCCTATTAAATTCAAAAGGTTTCCATAAATTGACAGACAACTTGAAGGCATGCATGCACACACAGAGCATGGAATTTGTATTCTTATCCTGTAATTAGGGGAAAAGTGGTGATGAAGTCGAGGAAAGTTTAAATCATTTTGAAATGAGACGTTGCTATATGTTGTATTAGTGTGAGGTACCATAAAGAATCACAAATCTAACTAAATTATTGGGATGAGATAACTTAAGGAGTCAGAGATCTAACTAAATTTGGTATTGTTAGCTGAGGATTTCCGCATGACCTAACATCTTATTTTGTCCAATGATACCATTTATTTGTGCTTCCTTCAGGGGATTTAGGAGTTTTCTGGAACGTTTATTTAATTCAGGTGCATAATCTTCTCACAAACGACAGGGATTAGTGTTTGCAGTGTGGGTGGCTTAGTCAAAATAGTTTGCACTGCCCAGCATAACTTTATACTCCCTTTGATACCTAGATTATATAATATAAGATCATACTGGAGATAATTGGAAGTTACAGACCTCCCATCACTGCTGGGGTATGCAATGGGCTTTCCTCTAACCTCCCAGCTGGCATCTATCCATATAAATATAGTAAAGAAGCAGGCGATGAACATAAATCTCTTAAATTTGGCAAAGAAAAGTCCAGCTTTAATTTGGGTTGGCTCTGCTTGGGTCTGAATCCAGGCATTGATCAACCTGCCTGCATGCTGTTGAAAACCTTTGGATGGAAAGAAGGATGTACATGAACATATGCCTGCCATGTGGGCCTCTTGCCACTTAGGGTTGCAGATAAGGCCCCAATTATAAGTCAGATCTATTATTCCCCACATACCCCAAGCCCCACAAAATGAGCATCTCCATTACAAGTGCCAGGGAGCCACTGACAATAGAAGTCTTAGATCCAGGACCCATGCAAATCATCCTAAAAGTTGTGACAAATGAAAAAGGAACCCCACATAGCAGATAATATACAGATACTGTTGGAAATCAGTCTGAGAATCCTGAGGCTCATGAGTTCACTGATGATTTAGAGAGGATTGTGGGATTGCCTGTGGGATTTTCAGGAGCTCGAAGTGATCAATATTCAAGTCAGGGGAATGATGCTTCTCTCTGTGAGAAAGCTGCCTTGGAAAGTGCAGTACTTCAAGGTTAGTCAGAGGAGCCAGAAACTGCAACATTAGATAAGGAGTCGAGCAAAGAGACAAGTGATACAGAGGGCTCTAAAGAAAAAACACCTGGAGCTATGGAGATCAACAAAGGTCTTAGTTTACAAATCAAAGCAGAAAATAAGCATTGTAGGTCAGAGCAATTGTGTGGGAAAGTTGGGAAGAGATTTCGTGGGGGTAAACATGACTTCATAGATGCCTATTAAATAGCAAGTTGTTTACCTCAGAGTTAGTTTAGGCAATGCGGCGTTCAAGTGAGAAGCTAGGCCTCAGTTCTCTGGTTTTTGTTTTAAGTCAAGCCTTTGGTTTTGAATTTAAGTTTCCTGGAATTATTTTGTGTTCTTGTTTTTATATTCCTGCTCAAGTTTTATTAAGTATACCTTTTGCTTGTTGACTTATGCTGTACTTGTGACTTTTTGTCTATTCCTGGACTGTGTTACCTTGGGCTCTGCATGAGAAATTTGAATTACTGTTTGTATTATCATCTATTGCTAAACCTTTTTGGATTATACATCTACTTTCTTTATTCCTGATTTTTGCCTATACTTTTAATGTGTTTCTACAATAAACTGTTTCCTTATATTCTAGACTCTTGTGTGGTGTTGTGGTCATAGGTGTTCTCAGGCCTGGAGTGCAACAGTTACATGTATATGAACACTATGTGGAACCCGCTGAACACACACAGTGTATGGGTGTGATGCCACTCTGAAAAGGACTGTCATATCTATGTGAGAGAATGTCAATATATTCTCACACCCACCAGTGTTCATATTTGGACACATTGAGTATTTGTGCCAAGTTTGGTCCAGATCCATCATTGTTTGAGTCCACAGTGCTCTCTGGATGTAAGTGAACCACAACTCCAAAACTCAAGGGCAATGCCCAACAAACCCTTCCAGTATTTTCTGTTGGTCATGGGAGTTCTGTGTGCCAAGTTTGTTTCAATTCCATTGCTGGTGGAGTTCAGAGTGCTATTTTATTGTAAGTGAACTACCAACTACAACTCCCAAATGACAAAATCAATCCCCCCCCTCCAACCCCAGCAGTATTCAAATTTGTGCATATCGGGTATTTGTGCAAAATTTTGTCCAGTGAATGAAAATACATCCTCCAGATCAGATATTTACATTACAGTTCATAACAGTAGCAAAATTACAGTTATGAAGTAGCAATGAAAATAATTTTATGGTTGGAGGTCACCACAACATGAGGAACTATATCAAGGGGCCATGGCATTAGGAGAACCACTGTCTTATAGCAACCTCATAGTCACAACAGTCTTGGCACAGGGCCTTCCAGTCCAGGTTGTAGAATGGCATTCCAAGGTGACAATACAATACAGCTAATTTCTGCCATTAACTACTGGATATTGCCAGGGTAGAGAGGGCAGAGAGAAGTCCCATTTGATTCTCTGAATAGCTGTGGTCCATGTATGCAGGGAAACTTTTTTCCTTGCCTTCTAGAACTGGGGTGCTGGAGTTAGGAAGGTGTTAATTACCATATGGCTTTCTTCCATCTCTGCCAGGCTAGAGACATCAAAAGGCTTCCTGTTTTGTAAATCTGGATAGCCCAGTGTTGCCTTAAAGAGGCACGGTGGATGCCAGCTGCCTTAAGTCAAATATGTTTTGTAGCTGTAAAAAAACAGATGCCTACAAGCAGTTCAACATCATAGGAACTGTGGGTGTTGGGAGTTAGTCTAAGGCTGAGAAAAGGGTATTTGTCCGGCTTGATGTCTCCCGGCACTACATTCCTATGTGAATTTCTTGCTGTGTTGCCTTCACTCTGCCACTATTTCACTGATGAAATAGG
The DNA here is from genome assembly GCA_030556195.1 of Anolis apletophallus. Taxonomy (NCBI): domain Eukaryota; kingdom Metazoa; phylum Chordata; class Lepidosauria; order Squamata; family Anolidae; genus Anolis; species Anolis apletophallus. The sequence continues at coordinate 54,096,042 of JARBWK010000007.1, forward strand.
GATATTTACTCCCACACCAGGGATCACAGGCTAAGCATCCCCACGCACCAGCTCCTGCTCTACTTAATGTTTATGAGTGAGGGTTCTTTTTCATCACAATATGCAGAGGTATGGGAAGTTTCTCTAAGAAGGAGGATAACTGGGAAAAAGCTGCATGTTGCAGAGCTTGAAACTGTTGCAACTCCTCACAATGTCCTGGTCAGCCTGGAGCCGTTGAGCCAGGAGCCATTCAGCCTGGAGCCATCCAGCTTGGAGTAAAGGCTCTCGTGTTTTGAAGTTTTACTATTTAATCACACATGAAATTAGATTGCATTTATAGAAGAGCTCAAGTTCAGATACATTTAGCAACATTCATGTTCAAAATACATTTAGCAACATTTGTGATTTGAATAGGCAACAACTTGAAGAAGGAAGGGAGCAAGCAGTACAAAGACAAGTTGACTAGCCAAGGAAGTATTAACTTATCATAGTAAGGGTCTGGCTATATAACATAAAAGTAGAACAAATTTGGGGGTTTTGGTTCCATATATGATGGCTCAATTAAACTTCTTAATGGAGTAATCACTATGTTGGCTGGTTCATTTCGATAGAATCATCTAATTGATTGTGTATTTTTGTATGCAAGATTACACAATCAAAGCACTCCCGATAGATGACCATCCAGTCTCCACTTTAAAACCTCCAGAAAAGAAGACTCCACCACATCCAGAGGCACCATATTACAGCGTTGAACAGCTCTTCCCACCAGGACGTTCTTCCTTATGTTTAGGTCAGTGGTTCTTAACCTGTGGGCCATGGACCACCAGTGGGGCATGAGGACAAAAATCTGGTCCGCAAGTCTCCTTCCTATTTATTTATTTATTTAATTTCTGCTCCTTTCGTGTTGCCTGCCACTCCTTCCCAATCACTGACCATGGTATATGCTCTGTATCAGAAACTAGAGCTAATATAGTCTATCCAATGCAATATTATGAATCAGCACCCCAAACCGAATCTAAAGTTTACCAAAAACCGATTCGTAACCCTTTTGGTACTAATGTGGGAGAGTGGTCCCATGTCAAAGTGGTCCCTGATCAAGTAGTCCCTGGTCAAATTGTCCTGGTCAAGTGGTCCCTGGCCAAAGTGGTCCCTGGTCAAATTGTCCTGGTCAAATGGTCCCTGGTCAAAGTGGTCCCTGGACAAAGTGGTCCCTGGTCAAATTGTCCTGGTCAAGTGGTCCCTGGTCAAAGTGGTCCCTGGTCAAATTGTCCTGGTCAAGTGGTCCCTGGTCAAAGTGGTCCCTGGTCAAATTGTCCTCGTCAAGTGGTCCCCGGCCAAAGTGGTCCCTGGTCAATTGGTCCCTGGTCAAAGTGGTCCCTGGTCAAATTGTCCTGGTCAAGTGGTCCCTGGTCAAAGTGGTCCCTAGTCAAATTGTCCTGGTCAAGTGGTCCCTAGTCAAATTGTCCTGGTCAAGTGGTCCCTAGTCAAATTGTCCTGGTCAAGTGGTCCCTGGTCAAATTGTCCTGGTCAAGTGGTCCCTGGTCAAAGTGGTCCCTGGTCAAAGTGGTCCCTGGTCAAAGTGGTCCCTGGTCAAATTGTCCTGGTCAAGTGGTCCCTGGCCAAAGTGGTCCCAAGTCAAATGGTCCCTGGTCAAAGTGGTCCCTGGTCAAGTGGTCCCTGTTCAAAAAAGGTTGGGAACTATTGGCTTAGGTGGACTGTCATTTCCTGTATTTTGAATACATTGCCTCACGTCCTATTTTGAGAGTTGTTGCTTCTTCTCCATCAGGAATAGAATGTAATTTCTATATTCAGAATCTTAACAAATGTGTGCATGTGTGTTCCTGTGCACATGTGCACACTTTCCAATTTGTTTCAATTTAGCAAGCATGTTTCCATTTTATTTTCTGTTCTCCCACTTTCTGTTGTTCCCACTTTTTCAGGTACTTTTAATCTGCCCCAGTTTTTTCCCTTCCGCTACACCTCCTCGCTTCATTCTTGGCTTACTTTAGTTGCTGCGAACTGAGTTCAAAATGCAAAAGTACTTTGCACTCAGTTACCTCAGAGTGGGAAGGAGACAGGAAGGGGAAGAAATTCACCCTTCCCTGTAGATTCTTGCAAAAACACACAACTGCAGCCTCTTCTAGCTTGCCTTTTCCCCTTCCTTAATCACCTTTGTCATTCTGACTACATTCTGATGTTGCTTGGCCACAAATCTCTGTTTTCATCTGTGAGATTTTGGTGAGTATTGCACACATGTACACATATGTCTCCAATATGGATCAGGCAAAGGCAGCTGTACCCATTGTGTCTACTGGGTAGAAAGTGTTGCAGAAATTCGTAGTCTCCCAAAGGGCCAAGCCTTTCCTAAGTTCACTAGAGCCTGACGGGAAACACTAATTAAAGTGATTTACAGCCAAATAAAGAAGATCCACACCAGGTTGAAGGCAAGCAGACAGAGATATTTTATTCACTCTGCAGAATGGATGCTATGTACAGCAATAAAAGGTACAAGCATAAACACAGGGCCAAAACCAGGCCTTTTAATACAGTAGTTTCTCATTCACTTGAATTGCCCCAATCAAAACTTCCCTCCCTCACTCCTGATTGGTCCAGGGGTGGTTGTTACTGCCTGGAGGTCATCAATCGGCTTGTGGAGGCATCTCTGGGGGGTGGAGAGGATCCTTGATGACTGTACCCCTTTTGGGTGTTTGAAATGGAATTTCTAAAATAATAGATGTAGCCAGGAACTGTGATGGGATTTATGACAGTTTATCCCAGTCCAGAAAAAAAGTCATAATAACTCTGATTGAATCTTCCAGATTCCTAGACACAGGACTAAGGATTAGCCAACCAGGTATTATTTTTGCAATTTCTGTCCCTTTGTGCACACCCCTTTGTTACGATTCTCAGCAGCCCTGCCATCAGGAATGGCTTGTTGTTTAGGGTCACTGTCTCTGGGACGTTTTGGTTCCAGGGGAGCTGGTGGCGCACAGTCCTGCTCTCTGACCTTTTTCACCCCTGCTAACCTAAATCCATTTCTGATGTGCTATATTCCAAGCTGGGTTAAACCTGATGACTGGAGCCCTGATATGTGTGTGGTGAGATTGGGGATGATGGGATTTGGTCGCTGTTGGTAGTGTGTGGATGGGGGTGCCACCACTGAGCTGTCTACCCATGTCCTTTGGAAAACCACAGATCCCATCCCTGGGACCTTTGTGTGTGGGGGGTGGGGTAGGGGGGTAGGAGCATGGATGTTTGACAACAAAAGGAGTGTTGGTATGGACAGCGAGGTACAAGAAAGGAACAAATAGAAGTCCCAAGAGGCCCTATAGGAAATGGCCGGCTAGCGTTTGAAGTTAACAGCATAATAATTTATGAGAATGCTAACATTACTGGAAACTTACAAAAGCTGCCTTTGGTGTTATGTTGTATATTCCAATGCTGATTGTTTAGAAGGAAAACTTGCCCCCAAAAGGAAACTGAGAACATTTCGCCATCCTTAACACTGCCACAAAAACAGGAAGCAAATTTACATCTATGGAACTTGGATGATAAGAGCTGGGTAGCAACTTACTTTTGAAAGCTAGTGGCAAATTCGATGAGAACAGATTTAATTTGCTTGTCACTCTAACACTCTCAACCTAAGAACATTGGCTTGGAAATGCTTTTGATTGAGCCAATGGGGATTCCAAGGAATGTAAGCCAAAAAGAAAGCTGCCAAAAGGAGATTCTTTGTGAGTTGATGATTGCAAAGTGGATATTTCAGAAATTAAATACACACCTTATTTGGTCACAAACTATCATGTGGACTATAGCATCACCATTTGAGGCCAGCTAGTAAAACTAAGGGCTAGTACTTATTTATTTAGGCGATCTATCATTGTCCGAGTAAGATTGTCCTCCAAGATCGGTGTACTGGCAGTAGGTCCGTAGGTGACTGTGGAGCCCTATTCTTAATCTGCATCTTCTCCTGCAGTGAGGGCATCGGTTTCCAGGTGGAAGGCGGTCCCAGTTGGGGTTGGCTTGACTCATCTTCCTCTTGGCATGCTTCTCTCTTTCACCCTCTATTCATGTCTCTTCAAATTCTACAGCGCTTCAGCAAAATTAGGTGATCTTTTGAAGTTGCTGTTGGGCAGAGGTGGTAGCTCCCAGAACCTCTAAACCAATATTTATCAAACTCTGTTCCTCCAGGAGTTTTGGACTTCAGCTCCTAGAAATCTGAGCCAGCTTACTAGCTGTTAGGAATAGTGGGAGCCGAAGTCCAAAACATCTGGAGGAGAAACGTTTGAGGAAAAACTGTTCTAAACTGTGGTGTTATGGTATTATAATGGAGAGCTCTGCCACTGCAAGCTTTGAACTAAGATTGCCTTGCCAACCAGCCAACCTTTATACATGGAATAAGGAGGAAGCACCATATGGCCCAGAGTTTAGCAACAGTACTTTTTTGGCCCATCTGGGCAAAGGGGTTCTAGGGAGTCCACACAAGTAAATTTTCCAAGCTGTGAGTCAGGTCTTGTGACATGTTTCAGAAAACCAGCTCCAGTTGGCATTTTTTAAACAACAGGAGTTATTGAATGCTCCTTGAAGACAGCTCCATGTATAATGTATTGTAGTAGTCTACTCCCAATGCAATCAAGGTGTGTTATATGATTATTAGAAATATTTTTCCAGGAAAATGTGCAGTGCTTACAGACCTATCTACCCCATTCTCTCTGCTACATAGGAACAACGTGCCTCTATCCTTGCCAGAAAAGTCTCTTAAAACTGAAAAGTATTTTGTTTCAGGATAACAGCTCAAAATTGCTCTATCAAAAGAGTAATTTCTACACCGTTCTTTTAAATTATATGGCCTGTCAAGGCAGTGCCAAAACAAACAAACAAGTATTTTTTTTCACTGCCAAAAGCAAGTGTTGTTGTAACAAAGATGTAGTAGCTATGCAGAAAATTCTGCTGGAACGGAAGTGTACAGAATTGGCCTGTTAGCCTCAGACAACAACAGCTCCGTGGGGATGTGAAAAATGAGCACACATTATTTGTTTTGAAGGGAAGCATTTTAAATTCTCTTCCTGTCTTTAAACACTCTGGAATGGTCTTTACTCTTTTGTGTTAGATTAAAGGATGTTGATGGACAGAACATTCATGCTACAAGTACAGTTATGATGTAGGATGGTTTATGGCCTTGATACAGTAAGGATGCAGCCAAGTAAAGATTGCTCGAGTTACTGGTTGTAGTGGCTAAACAGGAAGAGCCTCACAGAAAAGATATTTCCTCTTGCAGGTGCTCAGGACTACTATAGCTATTTGGGCATGATGTAGTCCTGTCTCACATGCCAATCCTCCTCATTCATCTGGACAAATAACAGTCACATTGGGGATTTTCCTTAAGCCACAAAGGTATGGCTTATTCAATAAGTGAAACACCTTCCAATGTTTCACAGTTGAAAATGATAATGCCTGAGACTGACCAATATCTGAGTTTGGTCAAAAGGTTGGTCAATAAGAGAGCAATAGTTAGTTATTATTGAGGAAGAAGATGCAAAACATATTAAAAACAGAAACTGAACCCTGATATGTATGTGAGTTTGGGAATGCATGAGGAAAAATCAGTAAGTGCAATCAATGTTCTTTGTGCATGACTCTCATGAGCAATAATTAGACATAGTATAAGACACTATTTGAAAGATATTATACTGTCTAGCTAAGATAGTGACACTCTTATTTCCTGATGGTTTTATGTACACAAACTTTGTTCCATGCAAAAAATTATTTACAATCTATATAAATAAAAATGTAATGTTCGTTTGTGGGATTAACATAATTCAAAAACCACTGGATGAATTGACACCAAATTTGGACACAATACACCTATCATGCCAATGTGTGACTGTTGTGATTGAGCCTCCAGCTGCTACTGATAGTAGTGATTCAGAAGACTCTGATGGCTCAGCATCTGGGGAGAGTATGGAACTGGGTGGGGCTGTTTGTAACAGGAGTACTGGTGTTTGCAGAAAGAGGTTTACTCATGAGTCAAGTGAGTCAAGTGAAGAGGATCACTTGCAACTCAAGAGAGTCAAGCAAATAATTACAGCACCTACAGACTCTGAGACATTTGAGGGATGCTCTGGGAATGATAGGAGTCAGAGTACAGAGGACATTTCTACTGAAATGGATGGACTCAAGTAAGAGAAATTCAGAGGGTTTGTGAGGAGCCCACAAGTTCAGACACCTGGGTAGGAGTCACTGATGATCAGGATTGGCCCTCAGAGTCCCCAGACAATGGGGGGATGTTCTAAGTCTTAACCACAGGTGGAAATCTTGGAGGGTGAGTCAAAGGTCAGCAGCTGCTGGGAGAGTAACACCTAAGGATGATGATAGGGCGTTGACCTCATCCAGTGGATCTGACTTGTAGTGAGCTTAAAAGGTGGGCATTTTGGGACTAACCTCTGTGGCTAGCAAGGAGTTGCCTTTGGATCCTAGGATTCTTGCATCTTGTATCCTGCCATCTTGCATCTTGAAGCCTTGTTTCCAGACTGATTCTGCTGCTTCCTGTGGTGGGGTTTGAACTCCAGTGGACTGCTCCCCAGTTGGACTGTGGGTTGTGTCTTCGCTTCTACGTCTATCTCCTCTCCTTGACCTTGGCCTGGCTCCTGGATTACGTCTCTCCTACGCCCCTTTGGATACCTTCTTGGACAACCCTTTGATGACTTCAATGCTGATGACCTTGAATTGATTCTGATAATGACATCTTCTCTGCTGCCCTCAGCATGCCTTTCTCTGTTTGTTTTGCTTTGATTTTGCGAAAGAGTTTTTGGAGTTTTGAATGCAGGCTTTTTCTCCCTGTTTGTTTTCATGCCGGTTAAGTCTTCCTTTTGCTAGTGTTTTCACTGACCATTAAGTGCTTTTGTTTTGCAAATACTTATCTCCAGAGACTCTGTGAATATTAAAACAAATTATTTACACTTCAATTGGGTTTGGCTCTCTGAACTGGCGTCTGCTGCGACATTGACCTTCACTCATAATAACACTGAAAAACACAGCAGAAGCGACTTAAAAAGCAAAAAACCCAAAAATTACATTATAACGCATGCACAAAATCACACACATATATATGCAAACACACATATGCACATATACACAAATATACACACACATATACATACACAAAACACATATACATAGACTGGGCCACAGCAATGTGTGGCAGGGGACGGCTAGTTTTGTATAAAATTCAGGCTATGTGAAAAAAGTGTATGTGAAACATAAATTAATTTTTTGTTTATGCTTTGATCCCAGCTCCAAGTTATCTCATTACATATGTATAGGCAAATGTAGGTATTCCATTTTTTTTTAAAAAACCAAAGTCCAAAACATTTCTGGTCCCAAGCATTTTGGATAAAGCATAACCAGTATGTGGGGCTGTGGTGGCACAGCAAGTTAAATCACTAAGCTGCAGAATTCACTGACTGGAAAATCCCTTCACCTTCTCTTTCCTCTCCTCTTCCCCCTCCTCCTTCCCTGCTTAAATGCACCTTCTTTGCCTTCCTCTCCTCCTCCTCCTTCCCCCTCCCCCCTGCCTCCCTTTCAGAAACATGGCACCGGAGGGGATGATTTTGACCAACCATGATCACCAAACCCATGTGGGGGTCCTCACAGGTAACGGGTATATATTTCAAATTCATATTTATTGAAAAACAGTGAGTCTGCGAAAAATGAAGCATGAAGTAGCGAAGAGACATTGTACTTGTATTTTTAAATTGGTTTCATTTTATGTTCTATTTTTAGGCATTTTCTGCTGTGTGTAAGCTGCCCCAAGTCCCTCCAGGGAGATGGTAGCAGGATATAAGAATAAAATTATTATAATTATTATATTATTAGCTTGTCCAAGAAAACCCTAAGAAATATATGGAGTCACCATAAGTCGACAGATGGTGTGAAGGCACCCAGGCGCATAAATGCTGCTGGTGGTATCACAAGGGCCCAGTTGGACTGGATGGCCCTTGAGATCTCTTCCAACTCTGTGAATCCTAGTCTCCAATTTTATTCCAGAAATCTCAGGGAATGGGATGCAACCTGACAAGACTAAAGGCCACAGACACACACAGTAGAAGATGAAAATGCATCTAAAGTAGAACAGTCAGATAATAACATTAAAAAACCCATCCAAGGCTAAGTTTTCAGGTGCACTTAATAGCAAGGAGGATTCCCTTGACAATTATCAGGGTATCTAATCTGTATGGATAAATGGTATTTTCTACAGGGCTGGCCAATGTTTATTTTTCCTTTTCATTCGCGAGCCCCTATATGAAGGTTGCATAGTACCCACCTGTAGTTTTACTGGTAACAACAGCAACCTTATTGCTGCAAAGTTTCCTGTTTTTATTATGGGTTTCACAATTATCTTGTTAATAGAATGCTGACACCATTTATTTGACTGGGGCAAACATCGCAGTATCTTCTCAGGGTTACAATGTATTATGCCATTTTTCCACAGTTTTATCATTTGGTTGCCTGTGCTTGTATGAATTGAATTGTCTTTTCCAATGAGTCATATCATCTCATGATATACAAAGTACAATAACCTCTGGGCCCTTCCAGACAGGCCCAAAAACCGAGATCTGTCTTGGTTTTACAAGGGGTGGCCAAATGACGCCTCCGGTAAAACCGAGTTAATTCAGAACATAGTAGGATTTCCCTGGTTCCCTCTGAATTAATTAAACACCTGGTAAGATCTGGATCTTATGGTAAAATCTGGGACTTACCTGAAGAAAACTTACCTGGCCACCATTATGTTCCTCCTCGAGCTAGGATGGTGCAAGGAAATGACATGGCAGAAGATGGGGCGGGGGGAGGGACTAGGAGGGATTTTCCACACTGTCCACCCACCCTCTATCTCCTGGTACATAATTTCCTGGTACCAGAAGGGTGCAAAGGGGCAGTTAGATAAGTTTTCATGAGTTTTTACAGGTACATTCAGAGGGTTTCGGAGTGGCTACATGCATCCCAATTGTTATTGACATGGCATGTTGCCACCCTCCCTGGAAAAGTCCAGATTTTTGGGCGGGAGTTGTTGCACTCTAGCACTGAAACACCTTTTAACCCAGACACAGAGGGAAAGACATCTAGATCCAAACCGGGTTAAACACCCAGTTTGGATGCGGATGCCTTCCCTCCGCTCAGAACTGGGGAGACACCTGCACACGGAAGGGAAGGTGAGGGCTAGGGAAGAGAAACCTGCTGATTCCTTTCCGAAAACGGCGGTGGTAGCTTTGAAATGGCAAATTCACTTCCGGGTTGCTTACATTGCTTCACAACTGCTTCAAAAGTAAATTTAATCCAAATTCATTCCAATTTTACGAGCATTCCGAAGGACCTATACAGGCCTACTTAATTTAAGCCCATACAGACACCCATGAGATCATTCAGAAGACACCTGGACTTCAAGGTCTAATCTGACTCTTTGAGAATATCTAGTTTGCCTATTTTTCACTCCTTGCATTCTCAAGCTTAATCTAGTTTCCCAGGAAAACTCCCCATCTGCCCAAAGTCTTTTCTCAAGGGAATTTTCACGTTCCCCTGTTGCCTGGGAATGAGTACAGGAATCCAAAACATCGGCTTCATCTGCCTACAGTTCTCTCAGTTCACTCACAGATTCCTCACTTTCAAACCCATCACCTGCCTCATCCTCCTGACCACCATCAGAAAAATCCTCTGGTGCTTGCTGAGCTACAACAGGAGTGGGGACAAAAATCCGTGCCAAAGCAGGGTTTTAAAACCCACTTTGGCATGCATTTGGGGGCACTCTCAGTTTAATGGTTTTAGTGGGAGTTCAGGCTTGATTGGCTCTAAAAACTTTTTATTTGTTTCTTTAGGAAATGATCCATATTATAAGAATAAAAATCTCCTGAACAGTTACATTTCATGTTTTAATCCCATATCTTTTGCTTTTTATCAGTCCACTGAGCCTTTTCTTTCTTTTTCAGCTATTTATATTTCCCTGAACAGCACCTTTAGTTTGGCCACACAGTTTTTTTCTGTTTCATGATCTATCCAGTTAAGGATTGTAAATCTGTTCTTTAAATGTTCTTTACATTCCACATGTGTAGAATTTACTTTGTATTTTGACAGTATGATTGATTTAATGTTTTTCTTTTGTTTCACTGATATTAGCAGTTCTTAGACTATAAAAAATCACTTCTGGTCTTGTTTTCCAAATCCTAAACAAAATTTGTCTGTCGTATTTGTTTTTATGCTGCTTTGTATTTCTGAATGTCCTGTTTTAGGAGTACAGCAGTTCTCTTCCAAAAGGTTTTGCTTTCCTCCTCCTCCGCCGCTGCTGATGCTGCTCTGCAGCAGGAGCATAAAGCTGAATTAGGTTTATATTGATAGGTTTTGCACATGGTCTTATTTATTCTATTGAGGGTGTATCTACAGTAGAATTAATGCAGTTTGGGACCACTTTAAATACCATGACTCAATGCTATTGAATCCTGGGATTTGTAGTTTGTTTGGGTGCCAGCAATCTTTGGCAGAGAAATCTAAAGACTTTGTAAAATTGCAACTCCAAGGATTCATAGCATAAATATGGCACTTAAAGAGGTATCTAATTGCATTAATTCTGCAGTGTAGATGCACTCTCATTTAACTTGGCTGGTCTGAGTCCCTCTCCGGAGGTGAGAAGGCCAGGATATAAAAGTTTTAAATAAATAAATAAACTTTACATTATATCCCTTTCACTAAGTCAGATCTCCCTGTTAGAGGTACAGATTTCTTCTTAGATTCTGCCTTCTGTTATTGTGCCATTACACCAAATATTGACATATTTACACTTTTTTGTTTTTTAAACAGTTTTCTAGCTTCTCATGATTTATGCTTTAATCCCTGCACTAAAAATTTATAGACAGTCATTTTGGTGTCATCCCCTCTGATGGTGTTTGAACTCCCACACACCCCTGGTGACGCCATGGCATGTCTCTACAAAACTGGATTTATTAACAGTGGAATAAAAACAGAATGGCTTTGATCCTCACTCACCCTCCAGCACATAACTGAACAATTCTCTCATTTTTAATTTGGAGTGTGCTTCCAAATGAGATCTTTATGAGATGTGTGTGTGTGTGTGTGTGTGTTGGTTGGTTTTGAGCATTTTAAAATGTTGAAACATTGTCCTCGCTTTGAATGAAGGGCACCATTTATGTTAAAATATGAGACTATATTATGAATATGCTCTGATATGGTTCCGTACCTATATAATGTGCAAAGGCTGTGACTAAAAACTACTGTGCCATTTGCAAGGAGTCAGGATATCAATTTAATGACTAGGACTTATGTTTGTTTATTGTACAGCAACCACAATTATGTTAACAAGAACTCCCTCCCTCAAACATTTACCCGAACCCTATTGTTCCTTTGTGTTGACCCTTTGCTGTTTGTGGTAATTCTAAAAGTAGCTGCATAATAGTTTTCCTGGTGTTCAGCATTTGGAATTAATTTGGTTTATATTAACAGCGGGAACTGAATAAGGAATTTAAAGTATTTGCTACCCCTCAAAAATTAACTTCTTATATGTGGGTGTGCTTGAGATATTTTTTAAAAATTACACACAAGGCAGACAGATGTCATGCAGATTGGAAAATAGCTCTAACATTTAACTCCGACATCAGAAGATGTTTCAGAGTGTATAGAGGGGCTCCTTGGATTGGTGCTAGAAATTCTGGTGCAGGTATATGAGAAGCAGAGCCAAACAAACACATTTGCTGCCTAAACGAGGAAGAAGAAGAAGGGCCTTCCCCATCCCATATATGGAAGCTAGCTGGATTCAGCTGAATTTTATTTTTGCACTGATAATGAAATAGCATTCCTGACCACATATTTGAGAAACAGCAGACCAGTTTACAGAGCCCGAGTAGGATGGTCTGTCCTCAGAGCCAGAAAATTCAGGAGGAAGAGCCAGGAGATTATTATCAGGATGTTCCACTTGAGGTAATGGCCCCATTTTGCCTTAAAAGAAGGGCTGGCCCTGTTGGCAAAAGACCATAAGGCAAATATTGGCTTTGGAAGCAGTGGCATCACTAGCGGGTGTGGGCATGCAAACTGCAGCAAGTGACACCATCAGATGATAGGACACCAAAATGACTGTCTATAAAATTGTTGTAGAGTGTTTTACCAAAAAAATATCATTTTTATTTTTAAAATATCCTTATTATTGGATATAATCACAGAAACATTTTTCATATAAACGGTTCTGGTCCAACTTACCTGTCTGAACGCATCTCTCCCTATGAACGATCAAGATGTTTAAGATCATCCGGAGAGGTCCTGCTCTCGGTCCCGACTGCTTCGCAGGTGCGATTGGCAGGGATGAGAGACAGGGCTTTTTCAGTAGTGGCTCCTCGACCTTGGAATGCCCTTGACATCAGATTAGCCCCCTCCCTCCTGACATTTCGTAAGAAAGTTAAGGCCTGGCTGTTTGAGCAGGCATTTGCAGATGAATTATAATTGTTTAATTAAACCTATGGAATGATGACAATGTGACAGAAAGTGATTTTAACAAGATGCTGAGAATTGTATTTTTAGGTTTTTAATTGTTAATTGTTATATGGTTATTATTTTAATTGTGTTTTATTTAGAGGGAAGTAATTGCCTATGTAAACCGCCTCGAGTCGCCTTCGGGCTGAGAGGGGCAGTATAAAAATGTATTAAATAAATAAATAAATCCAGCTTGCATGTACTATGTCAATATATTTACAAGTCAGCTAAAACTCTATGCCGATGTATTTTGGAAACTTTAAGAATGCACGTGATGTCCAAAATCTGTGTTTGCATTTTTTGGCATACTGGTTTCACCACTTCTTCAATGAAGACATACTGTACAGGGATGGAGGATATGCTCAAAAGCCAATTCATGGCGTCATTGGCCAAGGCAAAATGTCAGGGGAATTCTCCCAAATCTGACACAATCATGGTTACCAGCATGGATGATTTAGAAATGGTTTACAGAAATTTCAAAGAGTGGATATTTGCTGTGCTTGGTGTGAATTACAATTGACAATCTCTTTGTTCAAAAGTACATTCATTTACAGTTTGTGATTGGTGCATGGTAAGGCAGGAAACATAATAAAGTTCTTATTGGAGGGATTCTGGAGTCTGTCTCCTATATCTGTGCTGCACCTTTCTGCCCCTGGGAAGTGTATCAGTTTCAAGATGGGATTAACTTGATAAACCATGCTTGTTGACTGGCATGGCTGGCAATGGAAAAGATTCCCATGATAAGACGATAGGTGATATTTCCAGCCTGATGGGTTTAGGGTTTCAAGGGAGATGTCTATATTGTAAAGATATAGAAAGGTGGCATTCCTACAGCCAAAGGTTGGAGCTGTACCCTTATCGGTATTTATGAATTATTGAGAAAGGAATGAAGAGATGTCAGTGATGTCAGTTGTGGGTTGTTCTCCTTGGTCTTTTGAGCTTACCAGGGTAGCTTGCAGTCATCCCTGAACCTCAGCTGTTTTAGGGTCCCCATTTCGGACAACACATGTACAGTGAAAGCTGTCATTCACATGGTTTGGTCGGCAAGTACAACAAGCATGCACTGCTGTTTTTGTTGCTGCTGCTGTTGTATTTTCCAGTCTTGAGTTTTGTCAAACATTCTGGTATTTTGTCTACAATAGTCTGGTCTGGTACAATAAGAGGTCCTCAAGTTACCACACTGGGTCACACCAGCCCTAGTGATGTCAATATCTGGTATTAGAAGTTTCAGATTTTGGCTAACCAGTGGCGCCTACAGCTAACCTAGATGTGGCATTAATTATATGCAAGAAATGTGCATAGTATGAAATTTTGAAATAGCTTCTTTACAGATCAGAACTGTTGTGTGTATCACATATTAGACCCGAGAGACTGGAGAAACTGTCATGTGTTAGAGCAGTGGTTCCCAACCTGTGGTTCATGGACCACTAGTGGTCCGCAAGAATTAATATATGGTCAGCAGCCTCACTGTTACTACACCATTGCAAAGAGAGTGACTAGTCTTGCAAAACCTTCTTATAGTGCTGATGCTTATTAAATATGGTTTTCTGTGGGCAAGCAGATGGCAAATACTGGATGGCATATGTTGTGTATCAGAAACTAGAGCAGATGTGGCCCATCCAATGCAATTTTCTGAATCAACACCCCAAGTAACCAAACTGTATCTAAAGTTGACCAAAAACTGATTTGAAACCCTTTCGGTACTAATGTTGAAGAGTGATCCCTGGTCAAAGTGGTCCCTGGTCAAGAGGTCTGTGGTAACAAAAAGGTTGGGAACCACTGTTAGAGCTACATTCCCAACTCTATTTTCCTCAGACATTCCCAAATGTGGGTGAAAACAATTATTTAAGCCATAGAATGGATAATAGCACAACCTAAGACTGTAAAGCAGTGTTTTTCAACCTTTTTTGAGCCGTGGCACATTTTTTACATTTACAAAATCCTGGGGCACACCACCAACCAAAATGACACAAAATGACACTCTAACACAGTAATACATATAGTTAATATGTTTTTAAATGTATTTATACACTCAATGTGAAACCTGGGCCTGTGATGAACACAACATAGATATCCTGGCAGGAATGGCAGAAAGACACACACGAAGGTCTTGCTCAACAGCTGGGAGTTATAGTTCACCCGCAATCAAAGAGCACTCTGAACTCCACCAATGATGGAATGGAATCAAACTTCCCACACAGAACTCCCATAACCAAGAGAAAATATTGTAAGAGTTTGGTGGGCATTGACCTTGAGTTTTGGAGTTGTAGTTTACCTATATCCAGAGAGCACTGTGAAGGGGAGGGAGGAAGACATGGGGCGAGTCTGAGCAGTAGCACCTGCACGGGTCACGTCTTCTTCCCTCCCCCCTCCCGCAGAAGCGGCAGCGTGAGCAAAGTGAGGCAAAGCAAGCAGAGCGAGGCTGGGAAGAAGGAAGCCCGAGTGGAGAAGAGAAAGTGTTCGGCAGGAGGGGGAAGAAAGGGTATTGGAGATTCCAATTTCCCACGGCACACCTGATGATTGCTCACGGCACACTAGTGTGCCATGCACACTGGTTGGGAAACACTGCTGTAAAGGAATGGCTACGGAAGAAATGCTGGTTTTTTCCATAATAGGAAAGCTGATGAGACATAGGTGATGATAGTCATTGTGATGTTGATAGTCTTCACTCTTAATTGCAATTAAAATCATAATTTATTTGTATGTGGGGTGGTATAGGCATTTTCTTTGAGCAGCTTTGATATATTCCTGAAAAAGTGCAGCTCAATGGAACTTGAGAGGGAGCCTTCCAACTCAGAGACAGTGATTACTTTTCAGGGACATTATGAGTTTTTCCTAAGGTAACAAATATTATCTTCACTGTATAATAAACAAAACAAATTTAGAACATTCACCTTTTTTTACTGTCCTCAGAACTGAGCGCAATTTAAAAAACGACTTTACAGAAGGCCGTGTGTTATTTACTGTAGATAGTTGGCTTAAATTGAGGTAACAGTTGTGTATAAAATATGCACCACTATGATAAGATAACATTGTCATTTTGAGGCTGTTTGCTGTGCATATACAGAATGCTGATTCAGTTCCTACACATGTCTTCCATGCGCCAGTCGGACGTCTGTAAAAATATGCTATCAAACCTTGTGGAATTTAAGTATGAAACTGTGTTATCTACACCAGCAAAACTTAACATTTTAATGTACGTTTCTTATCTGCTCAGGGTCAAAGTGGTCTAAATTAAAGACAATGTGCCAGTAGCTATTTATAACTGGGAAAGAAAAGGAGAAATATACCCAAGGAGGTTAAATAAAGAATTTCATTTGTTTCATAGATTCAAAGGAGAAGGGTGCCAAAAATGTGAACTGGGAATTGCTGGTTGAACATTTTTTAAAAACATTTCCTGTACAAAAATTGCTACAATACTTACTGAAAGAAAAGGCAGAAAAGGGGGGAAAAACAGGAACAAGAAGTAAAATTCCTAAGATGGCATAATGGTGTTATTGTACAATACCTTGCTGTTGTAAGTGGAAAACCCAAGATATTAGTATGCTGTAGGCAGGGCTGTCCCAAGACATTTCTCTGGCCAAGGTTCAAGACAAGGTGGCACCTCTCCATTGCACATGCAGAAAATGACTAATCTGGAAGTTGAATCTCAAGAGAAACAGGGCAGACAGCATGATACTCAACATTGTCTGCTCATTCCTCCACAAACTCTGGTGCTTCAAGTGAAAGCCTCACACTTTGCCTAATGTTAGGTTGGCTCTAATCTCAGGGACAATTTTTTGCCTGGGGGGGCTGAAGCCCCCTTAGCCCCCCCTGGCTACATGCCTGCTTCTACACTATAATAATCTATCTGTATATCAGTGTTTCCCAACCACTGTTCCCCGGCACACTAGTGTGCCATTTGGGATCAGCGGCTGTGCCTTAGAAAGCCTCCCCCCTCTTCCCCCCTCTCTCTGCAAATTCCAAGTCTGCGGAGGCGCCGCTGAACGAGCTGCAGTGCTGGGCCATGTTCGAGCTCAGCACCCGGCTCATCCTGCAAGGGCCGGACCCCTTCCAGTAGCAGGTGGGGCGGCAAGTGCTCGAGGCTTACACTCGCCACCACCGCGCCGCCTTTGAGGCCTTCTTCACGCGAGACCTGGTGCTGGCCTTGCTTCGTGGCACGGGAGGAGGAGAAGGCCCGGCCTCGGCCTTGGCCTCGCCCTGCCTCCTCTCAGGCCTGGACGCTGCTGTGCTGCTCATCAGCTGCCCGGCGGTGCTGGAGCTCTTCGCGCTGCTGCAGGAGGAGGACTTGCAGCTGGTGAGCGAGCGGCCCCCGGCCCCGCTCTGCGCCTGCCTCTGCCTGGCTGCCTGGCTTCTCGGGGGTGATGGAGGTGCAGACCTGAGTAATCAATACCCGATATCCAGAAAAGTGCTGCACCAGGACAGAGCGCTTATCTGGATATTGGTTATTGATTACTCAGGTCTGCGCCTCCATCGCCCCCGAGAAGCCAGGCAGCCAGGCAGGCAGGAGGGAAAGGAGGAAGAGGGAGGTGCCTGGGCCAAAAGGGGGCATGGCCCGGGGTGGAGGCCACGCCCTGAGTGAACAGGTGTGCCATGGCTCAAAAAAGGTTGGGAAACACTACTATATATAAATGCTATGTCCATTTTGAGTGGCATCATAACTCAAAATCCACTGGATGAATTACCGCCAAATTTGGCCACAGGACACCTACTAACCCAAGGAGTGACCATCACTAAAAAAATGATTTTGTCATTTGGGAGTTGTAGTTGCTGGGATGTATCATTCACTTACAATCAAAGAGCATTCTGAACTTCACCAATGATGGAATTGAACCAAACTTGGCACACAGAACTCCCGCGACCAACAGAAAATACTGGAAGAGTTTGGTGGGCATTGACCTTGAGATTTGGAGTTGTACTTCACCTACATCCAGAGAGCACTGTGAACTCAAACACTGAAGGATCACTAGACCAAACTTAGCACAAATACTCCATATGCCCAAATATAAACACTGATGAAGTTTGGGGAAATAGACCTTGACATTTGAGAGTTGTAGTTACTGGGATTTATAGTTCACCTGCAACCCAAGAGTATTCTGTACCCTACCAACGATAGAGTTCGGCCAAACTTCCCACACAGAACCCCCATGACCAACAGAAAATACTGTGTTTTCTGGTGGTCTTTGGTGACCCTTCTGACACACCCTCGCAACCCCCCAGGGGTCTGGGCCCCCAGGTTGAGAAATGCTGCCTTAAAACCATCCAGTCCTACTCCCTTCACCAGGGCAAGAAAACATAATCAAAGCCCTCCTGACAAAGAGACACCCATCCATAGATATATATAGAGAGATATGATACACACACACGCACATGCACACATCTGTATATGACAGATATAGTATCATAGATTAGAAAGGGACCCCTAAAGAAGGACAATATTTTGCATGTTCCAGAGTAGGCAAACCAGACAATCTCCACATCAACACTGACAAAGAAACAGCAAGAAATACAGTTTACCCACAAGCATAAAGAAATTACATATATTAGAAACCAACACTTTCTCATTACCTCATTTTCCAGATCCCCAGGCTGGGCCACAGCATGTGCCAGGGGATGAGTAGTGATATAATAATAATACTTTATTCATATTCTGTCCTATCTCCCCGAGGGGACTCAGGGCAGTTTCCAGCATACACAGACACAAAGGCAAACGTTCTATGCCTAGGAAAAACAAAACACAGGTCCTCAGATAAAGGTAAAGGGGTGGCTCTCATCTCCGGCTCTGGGGTGGTGGTGCTCATCTCCATTTCTAAGCCAAAGAGCCTGTGTTGTCCTTAGACACCTCCTAGGTCATGTGGCTGGCATGACTGCATGGAGCACCGTTTACTTTCCCGCTGAGGCAGTATCTATTGATCTACTCATATTTGCATGTTTTCAAACTGCTAGGTTGGCAGAAGTTGAGCTAACAGCGGGAGCTCACTCCGTCCTATACACTGCCATATAATCCAAATTATCAGATCAGATAATCCACATTATCTGTGTTGAACTGGATTTTATGAGTCTACACTGCTATATAATTAAGTTCGAAGCAGCTAATCTAGTCTGTACATGGCAGTGTAGAAAGGGTCTTGTATAGAAGCGTGTAGAATTCAAGCGAGAATGAAATTGCATCTCCCTCTCTTATTCCAGCTAAGTCCCAAATATTCAAAATGCAAGTTTTCTAGTGCTTGAACTATAGAATGAGAAGATGTGATCTAAATCACTGCTTCTTAATTTATGTGATGTGGAGGGCCAATCAGCACCACCACCACCCCGGCGCACAATGTACCAGGGACTGATACCATATTTGTGCCCATTGATTATAATCATTACTCTCTTTCCTGGAAACATGCAGTCTATAGCTTGCTCCACAACCATCACTTTTAAGTAGCATAGATTTACATGGGTCGGTATGTTTTCAGAAATGAAATGCAGATGTTGGATTAAATGTTGAGTGCTTCTGTGCATTGTGTTGTTGTTGTTGTTGTCGTCGTCGTAAAATATATAAAAAATAGGTGAGATAGAGAGGGACTAGGAGGAACAGAGGATGAATGGAATGTATAGCAGGACTATAGGAAGAATATAGGGGAAATACTTTACAGTCCCTGCAACCATAGAAAATATGCTTCTGAACTTATTGGAAAAAATGCTAGAGTAGTATCATCTAGCAATTTACTATGTCCTCCAGCCTGACTCTATGGTAACGTCCAGAAGAAGCATGCCATAGAATTCCCTGGATGACCTAGAAAATTACTAGATATCATGTTGGAGGTACCAATACTATGTGTACGGAGGTCATACTATCCAGGTGGGATAGAGGAAGACTAGAATTTATTTATCATTTTGTTGTATCTAGGGCAGTGTTTTTCAACCTTTTTTGAGCTGCGGCACAAATTTTACATTTACAAAATCCTGGGGCACACCACCAACCAAAATGACACAAAATGACACTCTAACACAGTAATACATATAGTTAATATATTTTTAAATGTATTTATACACTCAGTGTGAAACCTGGGCCTGTTTCCATGAACACAACATAGATATCCTGGCAGGAATGGCAGAAAGACACAAACTTCCCACACAGAACTCCCATAACCAAAATAAAATACTATAAGAGTTTGGTGGACATTGACCTTGAGTTTTGGAGTTGTAGTTCACCTATATCCAGAGAGCACTGTGGACTCAAACAATGTTGGATCAGGACCAAACTTGGCATGAGTACTCAATATGCCCAAATGTGAACGCAGATCGAGTTTGGGGAAAATAGACCTTGACATTTAGGAGTTACAGTTTCTGGGATTTATAGTCAACACACAATCAAAGAGCATCCTGAACTCTTGCAACAATGGAATTGAACCAAACTTGGCATATTGAACTCTCATTACCAACAGAAAGTACTGAAAGGGTTTGCTTGGGAATTGACCTTGAGTTTGGAAGTTGTAGTTCACCTACACCCAAAGAGCACTGTGGACTCAAACTATGTTATGTTATCTTGTTGTTTGTTTTCTATCCAGAATCACAATGTTGGAAGGAGGGTCCCTAAAACAGGCATGGGGAACACTTTAAGGTCCCTAAAACAGGCATGGGAAAACTTTGGCCCTCTGGGTGCTTTGGACTTCAACTCCCACCATTTCTAACAGCCTGAGGCCCTTTCCTGCTTAAGTGGCTGAGGGGGGAAAAGGAAAAGAGCCTGAGGCTGCTAGGAATGGTGGGAGTTGGAGTCCAAAACACCTGGAAGGTCCCATGCCAGCTTTCGACAGAGACCTCTTCCTCCCCCTTCGCGCCCTTTCTTCCCCCTCCTGCCGAACACTTGCTTTTTCTTCTACACTGCTGCTTCTGCCGCCATTTTGATCCGAGGGAGCAGCGTGAGTGTGTTCAGGAGAGGAGGGGGGAGGGAAGAAGGCGTGATCCATGCGGGCACTACTGCACAGACTCGCCCCAGAGCAAAGTGAGGCAAAGCGAGCAGAGCGAGGCTGGGAAGAAGGGAGCCCGAGTGGAGAAGAAAAAGTGATTGGCAGGAGGGGGAAGAAAGGGTATTGGAGGTTCCAATTTCCCACGGCAGACCTGATGATCGCTCACAGCACCCTAGTGTGCCATGGCACACTGGTTGGGAAACACTGATCTAGGGTTGCCAGGTGATGCTACAGAATTGTTTCAAGGTCAGCTTATTACTTATCATAAGGACAACCTGAGGAAATGTGCCTCAATTTTATTGTTAGTGGGAATATATGGTAAATCTGTCAATTTCCAAACCAACATTTTAACAATTGAATCACGGTGTTTTCTTTACTCATAGCTTCCTTGGGAGCTTCCAGTATGTGAAGAGCTTTTGGTTAGCTGACAGCAAAACAAGTCTTCTGTGTAAAATATGCTTCAATTCCTCCTGCATAATTCCCCATGGTTGCATCTCAGTTGTGTAAGGGAAAGCAGCAGTTCCCCAGATCTCTTCCGCCAAGCATGCATTATCAATGAATTCCTGCTGTATCAGCAAGACTTGAGACCACACATCCGGCTGCTATCTTAATGGCAATAACTTCATGGCCCAAATGGTGATTTCTATTACATAGGTCAACTCAGATTCCAACCCCCCACTTTGCCTGCCTTCCTCACCTTCTAAACCTCCAAGAGTCCGGAAAGTCTTTCAACATTCCTGCAGAGTTACATAAGACACCCAAAGTAGATAACATTGTATGAGCACAGCTGAAATGCAGAATATTTTGTGCTTCCATGCAGAAAGGCATGAAGGAATGTTCTCAGCACATCAGAGGTAGCAAATGTGGGTGCTCAACAATAAAAAAGCAATGCAGGCCCAGGAAGATAATAAATTATGAGGAGATTTTGCTTTTATTGCTTCTGTTTTGTCTCCAAAATGAAAGAGGAGAGGTAGAGACAGATGAAATGGGTGTAGGCAATATTGGACAGTGCAGATTTCCCAGCAATTGCTTAATTTCAGTAACAAGTGGGTGACAAATGACTAACTGACAGTAATGGTTTCCTGTTGCTTTTCTTCTGAAGTCATGTAATTCTGTAATTTCTATAAAAAGTGTGCTTTATAAATCTCCCACGCTCACACACAGAAGACTCTTGTGTCAGTGGTGCGGAAATTGCTATTGGACTGCAAATCCTCAGTCTAAAACAGCATAGGCAAAGGTGAGAAATCATACGATTTGCAGACCAATATCTGGAGGAATACAGTTGTCCAGTCTTTCTGTATGTTGAAATCTGAGAAGTTTCTGAGTGGCTATGATGGCACAGAAAGCCTTGTGAATCTACTACATCAGCTTTCAACCTCTTAGGACCTCATCACATTGAAGTCCTCTATCCGGGCAATAGCAGGGGAATTCAACATCTTGGGAAAACAGCCTCTCAGTGTGGGCCTGGCTTCCTCTCTCTCTCTCCTTCCCTGGCGCCTTCTCAGAGGCCTCCCACCCACCGGCAACGCCTCCAGCCCAGCCAGGTGAGGCGGCCTCGGCAGCGAGAGCTCCCCGACCCGCCGGCCACCGCCATCCTCCGCCCTCTCGGGAATTCAACATAGATTGTGACAAATCCAGCAGGGTGTGTGGGAACCTGTTGCCCTGCACCTTGGATCAGCCAGGTCACCCCATACCTTAATCCATGGAGGAAGTATGACCACCTGGCTTCTCCCTGTTGTTTTGTGTGCAACACGGGAAGCCTCCTGTGTTGCCGGCACTGATGCCTGCGATGTTTACACCTCTCTTCTGGCACCGAGCTCCCCTAGAAATAGATTAATGTCATGTGATGAAATCCAGGGGGCTCCGTGCTTGAAGAGAGGTGCAGGCGTTATAGGGTGGGAAATTTTACCCATGTGATGAGGTGGTAAGCGACCTCCAATTGTCATGGACCAGACCACTCACCTTCCATGACCAAACAGCCATATTCACTAGGACTGGAGAAACAGTAGTCCAAAAGATCTGGAGCATGCCAGGTTGTGTAAAGTTCTTCTAGAAAATCTCTCCAAAGTGTCACAGGTATAATGAGATAATTATATAAGATTGTCAAATGAGGAGGACATCAGAAAATGTTTATCTAAAAGCAATTGTGTTTGTTTCAATGGAATTCACAATTGCATGGATGGCACATTTCAAGGCAATATTTACAGCTGTGCTGCTGTTGTTGATAATGTATATCCTGCCTTTTTCATAGGACTGGGGCTCAAGGTGGCTTGCACATTACAGGAAGTTATTAAAACATATAAAAGGAAAGCAATGAAACCAGGATTAAACTCTACCCCTATTAAAACCCATACTCTAAAAATATTCTGAAAGTTACACAATAAAATTAATATTTCTCAAATATAAATAGGCTTGTTCTAGCAAAGAGAACGTGTGGCCACCATGAGTCGCCCATTGGGGGATAGGTGGGATAGTAATAACTTTAATTTTGTTTAAAAATAAATGAATACAATATCATCATTTTGTAGATGAGCTGCACCTGCTCTATTGAAGTGTATCAATAGAAGCTCATGGATGCTGAATATCTGAAGACAGTGGCAAGTCAACACAAGTCTACTCCTGCTTTTTTAGTGCAGTTTTGTATGTTGCATACTGACTGATGTGTGATTGCCATCAATCAGAAGCAGTGATGTGAGTTTCCTGAAAAAAAATTAATTGAAATAATTTCCAGAAATTATAAGCCACATAAACCTGTTCAGGTCATGTGAAAATATTTCAACACTAGAGCATGATTCAGTAATTCACTTTGATGGCCGAAAGCGAGGAGGAGCTGAGGAGTCTTCTAACCAAGGTGAAAGAAGAAAGTGCAAAAGCTGGGTTGCAGCTAAATATCAGTACAACCAAGATTATGGCAACAAGAATGATTAATAACTGGCAGATAGAGGGAGAAAACGTGGAGGCAGTGACAGACTTTGTATTGCATTGTTGTAGGTTTTTTCGGGCTATATGGCCATGTTCTAGAGGCATTCTCTCCTGATGTTTTGCCTGCATTTATGGCAAGCATCCTCAGAAGTTGTGAGGTCTGTTGGAACTAGGAAAATTGAGTTTATATATCTGTGGAATGTCCAGGGTGTGAGAAAGAACTCTTGTCTGTTTGAGGTAGGTGTGAATGTTTCAACTGGCCACCTTGATTAGCATTTGATGGCCTAGCAGGTTTTTTGTGTGGCTTGTTAGTGACTGGGGGGATCTTTTGTTGAGAGGTGATGAGCTGTCCCTGATTGTTTCCTCTCTGGAGTTTCCCTGTGTTGTGGGGTTGTTTTGCTGTTATAATTTTAGAGTTTTTTAAAAAAATACTGGTAGCCATATTTTATTCATTTTCATGGTTTCTCCTTTCTAATGAAATTGTCCACATGCTTATGGATTTCAATGACTTTTATGTGTAGCCTGACATGGTGGTTGTGAGCGTGGTCCAACATTTCTGTGTTATCAAATAATATACTTTGTCCAGGTTGGTTCATCAGGTGCTCTGCTATGGCTGACTTCTCTGGTTGATTTAGCCTGTAGTGCCTTTCATGTTCCTTGATTCATGTTTGGGTGCTGTGTTTGGTGGTCCCTATGTAGACTTGTCCACAGCTGCATAGTATACGGTAGACTCCTGCAGAAGTGAGAGGATCCCTCTTGTCCTTTGCTGAACATAGCATTTGTTGGATTTTCTTAGTGGGTTTGTAGATAGTTTGTATGTTGTGTTTCCTCATCAGCTTCCTTATGTGGTCAGTGGTTCCCGATGTATAGCAAGAAGGCTTTTCCTCTGGGTAGATCTTTGTTTTTACTCTCGTGACTTGTTCTCAGCCTTGCAGCTCTTCTGATGTCTGAGGTGGAGTATCCATTGGCCTGTAAAGCCCAGTTTAGATGGTTCAGATTCTTTTTGTACGGTTTCCCAAGGCTTTAATGATGCTTCTTTTTTTGACTTGGGTGATGGTTGGAGTTTTTATGTAGGTATCTAGCCCCAGAAACCACAACAAAAAAGCCCACAATATGGTTCCGATATGTGGATGACACTTTCACTATTTGGAGCCATGGAGAAGAAGAACTAAACAGGTTCCTGGACCATCTTAACAGCATCCACCCAAACATCTAATTCACCATGGAAAAAGAAAATGAAGGAAAGCTGCCTTTTCTAGATGTCCTAGTCATCCGCAAACCAGATCAACAATTGGGTCACACACAGGCATGTAGCCAGGGGGGGGGCTAAGGGGGCTCCCCCCCCGAAATTCTCAGGGTGGTCCGCGAGAAGGCCTTACTGGTACATTATTTAAACTGTTATGTTTATTCATATCATGGTCTGATCACCATGCTCAGTATATCCCACATTAATGGGGTTATTGGGATAACAATACAAAAGGTTTGCTAGGGTAGACCCTCTTCCACCCAGTCTCAGCCCCCCCAAAACCAAACTCAGCCCCCCGAATCAAAATCCTGGCTACGGCCCTGCACTATTTACAAAAACCTACACACAGAAATAGATACCTATCTGTAAAAGAATGTTAAACAACATATATTCTTTTACATAATCCAAAATCTATAGTATGCATTTGTAGTGATACTTTTACTAGGACAACAAAAAGGTCCAAAATTCATCATTCTCAGATTTCAAGGCAAAGGTTGGTGAGAGAGTATTCAGGGGAAGAAAAGGGGATTCTAAAATCAAAGGTCTGAATATTGCTAGTTGAGCTGTTACAAAGAACAGATCTGTATTACAGAGATGTTACAGAGATAGGATCTCTTACATAGTTTAGTTAAATTTGAGGGGCAGAAGTCGTTAAAAACAGCTGACAATTTCTCCAAACTAAAGGACCACACATGACATGCTGTGGTTTTCCACTTAAGTACTTACAAGACTTTAACATTGAGTTCATGGAGGCACCAATCCAGCTTCTGAGTCACTGCCCATAAAATTCCTTACACTGTTATAAAGTCACTTTCCCAGAATTTATTGGGATCTGTTCATTGTTACTAATGAATTTTGTCAAGATTTCTTTAAAATGGATAAAATTCAACCAAAACAATTTTTTTCATAGCCCTCCT
This sequence comes from Anolis apletophallus, assembly GCA_030556195.1. Classification (NCBI taxonomy): domain Eukaryota; kingdom Metazoa; phylum Chordata; class Lepidosauria; order Squamata; family Anolidae; genus Anolis; species Anolis apletophallus. The sequence continues at coordinate 54,121,586 of JARBWK010000007.1, forward strand.
CTCATCCCAAAAAACTACTTGCAAAACAAGATCCTTCGAAATGTGTAGTTTCCCCATGGAAATGGATAGTTGGGATCCCTCCCCATGTAGAGGAAAGCTTGAAGGCATAGAAACTACCCATGCTATAAAAGCAGGAGTAGTTCTGCACATTTCTACTGGTTTTGTTGTACATTGGAGCCAAGCACCTGAATTAGACTTTTGTGTTGGGTGAATAATCAGATACATTTAACCTTTCTTCACTCACAGTCCTATAGAAGAGACACTACTCCTGTTGAAATACCTACCAAACATTTTTTTTGTAACGAAGGAGCAAAGCATACCATTTATTAGAGTTACATGGTAGTAAGTGTGCTTCTAAACTCTATGGCACAAACTCTGCTAAGATAAACCATGGCACCTGTATTGAAAACCATGTTGCACAATAGCCTCATTCACATGATTTTTCTGCCTCAAAAAAGCATGCTTTGAAAGGGACATGGAAGCCATCGTCTATATGGAGCTGCATTGCTCACAATTTTTCTGCATAATGGGAGAGAGGGAATGTGTATCTGTTCTTGAAACCACATGCCCATATAACATTGTGAACTGACTTTGTTTCCAGTGAATTCCATGAGTACATGCAATTCTATTGAGTTCTGTTGGAGTACATGTCATTGGATTTCTGAGGTACGTATCCTGCATTAGGGACCAGAATAAATATCTGAACATTGGATGCTCAGGAGCAACTTTTGACCTAATTTGGGATATTGTAGCCCATATAGACAGACCCTAGTCTCTTTCGTGCATAATTCATTTTATATTATGTATTTATTAAATGTATATCTTGCCATTTTGCCAAGATTAAAATGATATGCATGACTCTTCATCTATAGTTAGTCCTCTTCACCCACCTACAGTCAGACCTCTTTATCAAGTATCCATGCCTTGAAAATAATACTGCATTTCACCACATAATAGTTGCAACCCCTTCTTTTTTAGGGCCAGAGAGATAGCACAGTGGTAACAACAGCTGTGTTTGCAATCAGAAGGTTGCATGTTCGATTCCCTGGCTGGTCTGGACACCCAGCTGTGAGCCCTGTCCACTGTCCACCTAACAGATCGAAAACAAGCCAGCTGTGAGTAGATGAACTAGGGACTGCTCACCGGGGAAGGATTTTTATAAGGACTTTACAACACCTGAATAAAAATAAGGAAGATCGGCTGCCGGAGGTGGAATGCGGAACCAGAGGCTCTTGTCTGAGGATGAAGCAACAGTACCCCCTTGTGACGTAATGGAGCAACGGCAGCGAGAAGAGAAAAAATCCTTCTAATTGCACATGTTTGTCTGCACATGTTTGTCTGTACAATGTATTGTAATTATATGTCAGTCGGCAGGGACTGTCTGCCTTATGTGTCATGTAATCCGCTCTGAGTCCCCTTTGGGGTGAGAAGAGCGAAATATAAATAAAGTGTATTATTATGTATTATGTATTATTATTATTATTAGTTTGTGATTAAAAGCTCAAAGAGGCCTTTTCCCCAAAGGGAAAGAAAACATCACTTTTGCCTTCCCCAAAAGGCAAAATTGCAATGATGACTATTATGTGACTACTATGCAATTAAATATGGTATATATTTTTAATCTAAAAAGCAAGACTTGATTTTGTTATTTTATATAAAGGACAGCATTTTACTGTGCCATTGTCTATAATGGGACTTGAGTATCCATGAACGTGTATATCCATGAGGCACTTTGGACCCAACCCCCAGGGAATACTGGGGAATCACTAGACTATTATATCCATAGAAATTCCAGTATGTGGGGTAGTTTGGGCTGTGAGATAGTGACTGATCCTCATTCAGCCAATAGTGAACTTCAGAGCTCAGTGGGGATTTGAGCCCAGAGCTCCCCAGTCCCAAACTGCCATTCTCACTGCTACACCACTGTTGTTCTTTTGGTCACTATAGCTACACAAATCCATAGTATCTTTTCTATTATGCTTTGTCCTGCGTGCTTGGGGCATTAGCAGACTTCTGAATTAGAAGCTAGCACAGATGCATACTTTCAGTGCTTATCCTTGCAGTAATGAATTGGCATGTCCCTTTTAAAGCAGATGGAAATGTACAACCCCATCTCAGGGAGCAACTATTTATGTTCAGCTAGAACTCAAATGCGATTGCATATTCATTGGATTGAAATATTTGTTCTGGACAGAAATTGTGCAATCTGATGAACAGAAGCACAAGAAGAACTTAATTACCTATATCAACAGACCAAAAGTCCTGACTGCGTGTGCAGTGTCAAGTCATATAATGTCAGAGGAAAGGGGATCAAAGAAATTGAGATGAAAGTGAATGGAGAATATTTCAAAGGAACCAAGTGCAAGCCTAAAGATTTGTCAAAGGATTAAGCAATGTCACTATTCTTGGCTAGACTATGGTTTTATTCTTCCTCTCATCTCTAAAGATGTACCAAACTTCTTAATTTCTAGACATGAGGTGACTGTAATTTCCTACAATCTTTTTATTTTCGTACATAGCTCACAGTCCAGTACTGGGTGGAGGGTATAAGAAAGTGAATAAGGAGGTCTGGGAATCACAGCCGAAAATGCAACTTTTCCAAAGTCTCTAAAATCTTCATTCATCTCAGAGACTGAGGAAAAAGTTGATTGGGTTACTCTTGGAATGCATCTCCCATTTGCCTTCTCTTCTGATGCACTAGATGTGTGTGGTCCAATACCCTAACATCAGAAATTTGGCAGGACAATACAGCTGAGCATTCACCACCCACAAAGCCACCTTGCTCATTATCTTTACCCCGCCACTCTTCTCATTGACCCTTAACACTTTTATTGCTATTGCCTTTAAGAAGCTCTGTCTTAATCTATCATCAAAGGCTCTAAAGCCGCTGTAGAATGTGTCCCCCATCCCATGTTAAAAAGTCTGTGTCTACAAATGAGCAGCTACATTTTACTCTTTGGCAGAATGCTTAGATTGTTATAGCTGGATTTTTTCTTTAAGAAAACATCAATTAATCATACTGTCTTCTCTGAGGAGAGTGGATTATCAAGATCTCAGAAAACGAGTCTCATTCAATACAGTGATACCTTGAGTTAAGAGTTTAAGTTGTTCCGTGATCGAGCACTTAACTCAAATTGCTCTGATCTCAAAGTGGATGTTCCCATTGAAATGCTATTAATCCGTTCTGGTAGCCTAACCACCCACCCACCCACACACACACACACCCACACACTTTTGGTTACATGTTCTAAAATAAGAAAATGTACTTTATAAATGACAAATAAGATATAAATTCACATTCACACAGAACAGTAAAAAGAAAAATCAACTTTAAAATGGTAGAAGCACAAAGTTGTGGCAGGTAAGCACATTTGAGGCAACAAAGTGTGTGTTGGCCAGTGTAACAGCAAGACAAAACCTCCACATTCTCATGGAACAATAAAAAAGAAAGATCACCTGTAGAAAGTTGTGACAAGGAAGTACAAAGCACAAAGTGAAGAGGCAGAAGAATCCTTTTCTTCATACTGTACTCATTGGAGCCTCCCTCCCTCTCTTGCTCCATCTCCCTCTCCTTCTTCATGAAGCCAAACATACCAAGGATAAAAACCACACAAAATCGACTAACCCAAAGTTCCTCAAAGCAGACAGCAATCTCCCAAAGCAGACAAGAGCATGAGGCACAAGACACGGAGCCTGTTCTCTTGAAGCCCTAATGCCCTGTGCTCTAACACTAGCTTTCCCCTTCTGGCGCTAGCTCTTAACTCAAAATGCTGCTCATATGTCAAAGCAAAACACAGACTGAGCAATGGCTCTTAACTCAAAATGCTCTTAAATTAGGACACTCTTAAGTTGAGTTTCCTCAGTATTGTGCAATTCAATTGTTTAACTGAAAATACTGCAGACTGAGACTAAAATATATTTATCCACTGAGATGTAATTCCTTCAAGTGGAGGAGAATTAAACATTTCCACATTTGCTAGCTTTACACTCAGAATCACCTTCCTCTCTCACACAGAGAGTGCTTCTTTATGAGAAAAGAGAGGAATGTTTATATTATGTATGTGAGGAATATATATTTTTTCCTGCCAAAGGGGAAAAGAAGGTGCATTGACTTTGAGCTAAAATAGGTGGAGAAGAAGAGGAGTCATTAGATGGAGAAATTGCTTCAGTTCCTCCATTTAAATGAAGGGAAGAAAATATGCCAATATCCAAATGTAGTTGAACTGCAGTTTCCAGCAACCCTATTCTCATAGCCAGTGATGAAGGATACTATGAGTTGCAATTCAGCAACATCCAAATACTGCAATGTTTATTCAGAATTTAATCTCATGACCTCCTCAGGTTGTTCTGGGCAAAAAAAGAAGTCAGGTATAGTTGTCGTAGGTCAGAAAGTACTTGAATGCACACAATAACTTCTTTCCTCCTTTCCTTTAGAAAAAAGCTAAAGATGTGGCTGTGGGACCAGGCATTTGGTTGATGTGGAGCAGCGGACGGACAATCTGAGTAGGATAGGGTTGTGTTGGTGGATTGTAGATTGGCTGACAGCCTACGAATATGGAATGGGGATTATGGGAGATTTGATATGGAACTGTTTTTAATCTGCTTTGTTGTATTTTTTGATATGTTGTTGTTCTGTTCTTGTATGCGGCATTGAATTGTTGCCTTTTGTGAGCCACCCTAAATTCCCCTTCGGGGGTAGAAAAGGGTGGATTAGAAATGAAATAAATAAATAAATAAGAACTAGAGCAAGAACAACATACCATGTACACTTTCAATATTATCTCCATGGTGGGATGGATTATCTTGCTTGACTGGCATATCATGTGCATTTATAGCATTTAACACCTAACATAGACCACAATAAATATCAGTGCAAATAATGGTGTTGCATATAGCGTGACTTACAAAGAAGCAAGCAACAGGCACTTGGTAGAAAGCAATCAATGGTTCAGCATCATTTGGGGGAAAATATAAAATAGTGACGACATGCTAATGGCTGTATCAGTGCAGAAAAGCAAACATTACCAAGGAAAGGAAAGGGATTATTGTGGTTATCAAGTAGAATGTGACCAAACAAAGACTAAAAGGCTAAAATTAAGAATGGAAAGAATCTTGACTAGACATCAGCGGGAAATAAGGGGGTGTGCATGGTGAGGGAAATTCCATGCATACAGAGCGATTAGAATTTGGCAAAAGCCATCAAAGTGGATCAATGAGACAATGTCTTTCATGACAGACTCAAAAAAGATAGAAGAAATAATGGAAGGAAGTCACCATGATGTAAAAGCTCGGACTTCATGCCTTTGGCCCAGACCTTTTTCAAGCTTTTCTTCTCTGACAGTCTGAAACAATGATTCTCAAACATTGGTCCTCCAGCTGTTTTGGGGGTTGTATGCAGGGCAAAACATTTTAAATACTCAACTTATGTATTTCCAGATCCCCAGATGTGTTCCATCCTGTGTCTTGCTACTTCAATCTGAGGAAATACCCTTGTCAATACGAACCTGGTGGGGAGCACTTAAATATTGGCTCAAGACCAGAGTTTTCAGTCTCAGATCTGGTCTAATTCCTCACTTAGCTCAGGATGAGTACCTAAGCAATTGGTGTAAGATCATTTCTAAGAAAGACTCCTCCATCCGCCTTTCTGCATCTTTTTTAACTCATCTGGGCTTTGCTATGGCTCTCAAATCAATCAAACAGAGACTGTGGGACATTGCCTTTTGTGAGCTATGTTCTCATTCATATGTATCTTGCTCCCCAAGTGCTCTGGCCATATGCTATGTCAGGTCTTTCCACACAGCAAACTACTTAAATAACTGGACTGTTGCCAAATACTGCTGTCTATTTTCCAAAGCAAGTTGTAATGTGCTCCTGTCTGAACTGCTGCATTGGAGATTTGCAGGTATCCCATATAAAAAAGACTGTCTATGTCATAAACAGGAAGTAGAATGCACCTACCATATTCTACTGTCATGCAATTTCTATTAACAGGCCAGAATACACATAATCAATCCCCTACTGAGAAACTTACCGGCTAGTTCAGTGAAACTTTAGGTGAAGTTTCTATTTGGTGATGATCTTCTTCACATGCCCTTGGCAGCTGCCAAGTTTTTTTTTCATGGCAGCCAGGATTAGACAATTCCCAATTTTAGATACTGGTTAAAACATGCCGGTATCTTGGTAGTTTTTACCTTGTTTTCAGCCATCATGTACAGCATCAAGCAGTTTTAATCCTGTACTCTAAGCAGTTTTAACTGTTGTAAATGTTATCCAATGATGTATCTAATCAGTCGGCTGTTTTTAATGTTATTAACCTTGTACATCAGGGGTGCTCATTAGGTAGATCGCGATCTACTGGTAGATCGTGAAGGGCATCCTTGTAGACCGCAAGCAGGGCGGGAGGAAGGCTCAGACCCGCCCTGCAGGTTCCTGATGCCGCCCAGGTGCTGCCGGCCAGTCACATGAGGAGCTGGAGCTGATAGAGGGAGCTCATTGCTCTCCCCGATTCGAACCTGCGACCTGTCGGTCTTCAGTCCTGCCAGCACAGGGGTTTATTCTGGAGAAACAAAAAAGAATACAAAACATATTAATAAAAAGTCTAGTTTGTTTCTCCCTGTATTGTGCCTAGAGGTGAGCAGAGAACCGACTTAAAGGATAGTGAACTCTTCTTTGTTGGTGACTTTGAATCACAGTTTGAATGTTAATGTTTTTATATGGTACTTGTGTTTTTGTGGCATTGAATTTTGCCTTGTAAACCGCGCCGAGTCGCCGGAAGGCTGAGAGGAGCAGTATACAAATACAGCAAATAAATAAATAAATAATAGCATCCACTTAGAAGTTGGCATTGGGGATTCCTACACTAACAGAACATTGACCTACATTATTCTGTAACTGAGATCTGAACCATTAATGTCCCAAAATATTGAGAACAAATATCTCTTGACCTGGAATAGAATCCATACAAATTTTACAAGATTTTTTTTGGTCAATGATAATTCTGAGTCACGATGTGGAAATAGGCCTTGTTGTAATGTTTCTTGTATGCACAAAGGAAAGTATAGTTGCTGCAAATTCCCCTTCCTCATCTTCCTCATCCATCCAAGAGATGGATTCACTCATGGTTAATTGAAATAACCATAATAGCGTAGGACCACTGAAAGCAGGGCAGCCTCCCTTCTGCTGTGATCCAGTAAAGCAGGGGCCAGGAACCTATGGCTCAGGAGCCAGATGTGGCTCTTTTCATGATTGTATATGGCTCTCCAGAGCAGCCCGGGCCTTGGTTTCCCAGCATGCAGTGGGGAGGAGTGACGCTTCCACGCCGCCATCGCCGCCATCGCCGCCATCGACGCCATCACCACCATCGCCACGCCATCAGCTTCGACGCCATCGACGCCATCCTCTCGCCACCTCTTTTCAGGGCCCTGTGCCCTCTTTGCCGAGGATGGCGGAGCCTGGCGGCGGTGCCTCATCCTTGTCTTTCTCTTTGTCCTCCGCCACGGGCCTCGGGGGAGGCGGCGGAGGCGGGCCTGGCCCTGGCACCACGGACTCAGCCTCACTGTCCCCGGGGGATGCCCAGCTCATCGCCCTCATCATCAGGCAGCTCAAGGGCCACTGCCTCTTTGACGCCTTCCAGAAAAACTGCCTCGCCGACGTTGACACCAAGGTCCGCCTTGGCCCCGTGCCCTCCTTCTCTTTCCAGAGTTGTGTACTAAAACCTTTCCATTTCACCTGCAACTGGAATTTGACATAGATATCTCTATAAATATAGAGTAAAAGAGCAGGGCATGGAATTTTGATGGAGAAAAAAAGTGGAAGCCTGAAGGGTTAAGGCAGCTCTCACTCAGGCCTATTCCTTTCATGCAGGAGCCTCAGTTAAGAACTTCATGAAGCAAAAAGACCGTTGTGGACAGAATATTCAAACAACATGAATGTGACAATCAGACCATAATCATACATGGTCTCTCATGATGATGAATGAATTTTTAAGAACTATATGTACGTGTTCTGACTTACACACAAATTCAGCTTGAGAACAAACCTGCAGACTGCCTGTATTTATTTGTTTGTTTGTAACCGGGGGACTGCCTGTAATTATGTATTTAATGTATGCATGTGTGCCTTCAATGACCTTGCTCACTGTAAGAAAGTAAGAGCCCTAAAACAAATACTTTGTGGTTTGTTTGCATTAGACACACATTGTCCAGAATGTGGACAGTATGTATTTTCTTTAGCTCTTACAGTTTAAAAATGTATATGAGTTTTTTTAAGGCTTGTCTACAGGGACCTGACAACCTGTACTCATCATGCATTGGATCCTGGTAGTTTCTATTATATTATGCCATTTCTGGTGAGTATCATAGGGTAAACTGGTTTAACCCTATGTTAAGAAAATTTAGGGAGATGCTGTGGACTTTTGCCTGGGGCCAGGGATGTATGTGCGGTCTTCTCTGGGGCCAGGATTGACCCCAAATTGTCCCATTTTAAATTGGCATCCTTTTAAATGTCCTCAAAGTTCCTGCTTCGGATGACAATCTAATGAAATCCGTAATGTCATTAGATGAATCACTAGGTTCTCAGGATAGTCATTCTTCTTCCTTATACACAGTATTACACAATAATGAGTGCTTCTAACAAAATGTTGCATTAATTTGAAGTTACAATAAATGTAGAAGTATTTCAGATCCTGGAAAATAACTAGGCTATATTGACAGTGTGTTCTAGGAGTTGTAGTCCAAAATATAAGTTTCCTAAGATATGATAGTTCCACATACAGTATCTAATAGTGGAATATAACTTAATAGAAGAGTGCTGAGAGACATAAAAGAGCTTTTTTTTTTTTTTTATAATAATTTTTATTAGGTTTTTTAATACAGAAAAAGAATCAATAGGGGATAACAGGGGGGGAGGGGGTGGGGTGGGGGCGGGAATAGGGGATGGGGTGGGGGAGGGGGGGAGAAGAGACATGGGAAAGGTTAAAAACAACACGAGCTACAGCATGAAATAACGTACATTGTGCATAAAAGAAAAGCTTTGGGAGTTAAGAGACAAATCTGTTCTCTATCCATTTCCAATGATATAGTCTGTACTTATAAATTCAGAACAGCTATTTCTTCCCTTTAATTCACTCTTACTTGGTTACGTATTGTTCTATTAAAGAAAAAGAGAGAGAAAAAACAAAATTTACTACCACATCAACTTCCTCCCCGTTTTTTTTTTTTTTTTTATACCACGTTTAAGTCTAACTTCCATATCTTTTACAGTAAACCTGGAGGGGTCCAGTCCCATTTAGGGTCTGCTCCTTCTTTCCTATATCTTTTTCCTTTAGCCTTTCCGTTAGTAGCTCCATTTGATAAGTATCAATTACTTTGTTTAGCCATTCTTCCTTGGGGGGGGAGTCCTTAGATTTCCAATATTTAGCAAAAGCTAATTTGGCCGCCGTTGTCAGCAATATAAAAAGCTTCCTTTCTTTTAAGGGGAGTTCCATGTCCACAATGCCTAATAGAAAACTTTCTGGTTTTAATGTAATCTTTTTTTTGATTATTTTTTCTATTTCCTCCCTAATCATCACCCAATAGGCCTTAGCTCTCGGACATAGCCACCATAGGTGAAAAAATGTCCCGTGTATTCCGCCACAGCACCAGCAGTTCGGTTTTGTTCCCTTGTATATCTTTGCCAGTTTTACTGGTGTCAGGTACCACCGGTACATCAGCTTTAGCCAATTTTCTCTATATTTATAACAGTATGACACGTTTATATTATGTTTCCATATTTTTTTCCAGGTCTCTATTTTTATTTTAAAGCCTACATTTCTGGACCATTCCTTCATAAAATTTTTCATGTAATATTTTTCATTTTCCAGGTTTAGTAGGAGTTTATAGATTTTTGTTATCAATTTTTCGTTCTTTCCCATGAGAACCTGTTCTATTTCCCCCTGTTGTGGTTCAAACCCTATTTTCTCATCTAATTTAAATTTTTCTCTTATTTGGAAGTATGTGAACCATCCCATTTCTCTACCCTCGTCTTTCAGCTGTTGCCTGGTTTTTAATACAAAACCGGTATCGGTTCTGGTTAATAGCTCTTTATATGTAAACCATTTATTTTCTCCTAATTGTCGAATTTGAAAGGCCTCGTTTGGGGATATCCACATAGGGGTTTTTCTTTGAAATTTATTTCTATATTTGTTCCACACTTTCAGTAGTGGTTTCCTTATATAATGATCGTTGAAATTTCTGTCTACTTTGGCTTTATCGTACCAGATGTACCCGTGTAGGCCGAATTTTAAATCATGTCCCTCCAAATTTAAGATTTTTTCGTTATCCAATCTGCCCCATTCTCTAAGCCATACAAAACAATTAGCCTCGAAGTATAATTTAAAATTGGGGAGGCCTATTCCCCCTCTGTCCTTCGGTTCCTGGAGTGTTTTCATTTTCACCCTCGGTTTTTTCCCACTCCATATGAATTTGGAGATATCTCTATTCCAAATTTCAAAGATGGAGGATTTATATATTATCGGGAGGGTTGAGAAGAGAAAATTTAGCTTGGGTAAAACGTTCATTTTTATTGTAGCTGACCTGCCTAGAAACGATAGGTTTAATTTAGCCCATCTTTCTAGGTCTTTTTTTATTTCCTTCCATTTTGCTTGATAGTTATTTTTGAACAGTTGTGAGTTTCTAGTTGTTAAAGTGACTCCCAGATATTTAATCTTATCCACTATTTTCATTCCCGATTTATTTTGTAGGTCTTGTTTTTCTTTTTCGCTCATATTTTTAATAAAAGAGCTTTACAAGTATCAGTGACATTTTTTTCTGGATGAGTCAGTATATCCTTAGGTAAGTATATTAACCTACTGGCCTGGGCTACTGGAAATCCCATTAATATAATGTGTGTAAAGTGCTTTAATATGAACCTTATATGAATATACATAAAGCTATGTCACACTGACCTCTCCGTTGGCATCCCCTTGTTGTGGGGGAGAGGCTTGCGTACTCTAATGAAGATGTGAGCTATGCTGGCAAGGCCTCCCATGCCAGGCAGGTCACAACCGAAGAGCGTCAAAGGGCAGGATGGGCTCTCTAGCCTTTTTGGCAACCATCCTAGGAGAAGGAAAACTCTGATTTCAAACCGGGGCAGATGGTGGTCGTCTAACCCTGTAAGGTCAACCATCTAGATAAGGTAACTCAAACCAAACCTACGACCTGAGGACCTCGCTGCCACCGTCCCAGCTTACTAGGCCCCAGCAGACGAACCTATGGTTTAAAGGGTGAGGCCAGTTCTGTGCACGCTGCGCTCCACCAGAAAAATCCATTGCACAGGCTCAAAGGACACATCCAACCTCCGAATCATCAACACGCTGTAGGAAGCATGGGATGAGTCCTTCCTGAATCTTTGTTCGCGAAGAAAAGCCAAGATGGAAAAGATGTCACACTGAACTTAGTGAGATCTTTCTTTCAGGACAGATACATTACTGTGCTGTTAGCCTATAATACATTATAAGATCTACTGAAATCTAGCATTTCCTAGATCAGAGGCTCCCAACCTTTTTGAGCAGTGGAGCCCTTTTTAGAATAAATTTCTATGGTGGAGCCCCGTAAGCCTGCTCTATGTCTTACACATCAATGGTGTTAAGGAGTAGTGATACGAGGAAAGGAAGAGCAGATAGATAGTAAGGGAATGTTAAGTAAAGAGATATCTAAACAATTGTACAATGTTCATGCAATGAAATTGTATTTTAAAAACTTTGTAATTTTCCATATTTCAATTTATTTTCAACGATCACCAATGCACATGATATTGTCAAAACTTGGCCATACATTTAAAAAAATCCAAATTTAAATAAATCGAACAATTTGTGTTACAACAGAACTAGAGTGCACTCTCAGTGCAACAGTAGGCATAAATTAAGACATAACATAAAATAACATATAAAAGTTTAATGAGATGCCCATGGTTTCACTTTTTTTGCACAGTGCCAAATTCAACTATTTATTTATTTATTTAAAACTTTTGTACCCCGACCTTCTCACCTCTATCGAGGGACTCAGACCGGCATAGTAGCAAAAATTCAATGCTATACAATTTAAAAACAACTACAACTACATATTAAAATACATAAAAACCCAGCATAAAACCACATCGCCATTAAAACAATTCCACTCAATCTGTAAACGTGGTCATACATTCAGACAATAGCTAATCTCAGCCTATTCTGGGAAGGCTTGGTTCCACATCCAGGTCTTCACCAGCCTCCTAAAGGACAACAGAGAGGGGGCAGATCTGGCATCACTTGGTAGAGAGTTCCACAGCCGAGGGGCGACCACAGAGAAGGCCCTGTCTCTCGTCCCCACCAGCCGCCCTTGCGAAGCCGGCGGGCCCGAGAGCAGGGCCTCTCCGGAGGATCTTAATGTTCTTGATGGTTTGTAAGGGAGAATCTGTTTGGACAGGTAAACTGGGCCAGAACCGTATAGGGTTTTGTAGGTTAAAACCAGCACTTTGAATTGTGCCTGGAAGCTAACTGGGCAAATTTCCATTCAGAATGTAATTTCTAGTTTTCTTATTTTGATTGTACTTTTTGTTTCTTATTCTTGAATTTCATTTAAATTTTATATTTTATTTTTGAGCCACTGGGATGTATACGCAGAGCCCTTAGGGCTCCGTGGAGTACAGGTTGGGAACCACTGATATAGATATATTATGTGAGGGACTGTATTCTCCATTATGAATCTGCTCATCTCCTCTCGATCCCACCACCCTCATGGGAACATCGGATGGGAAGTCCCCCCTCCCCGCCCCGCTCTGGAATTCTCTTTTGAGGTATAAGGGCAGAATCTCCTCAAAAATACACTGGATCATGCTAATTGTTGTGCTGGTGTGTGTGTGTCTGTGTGTTTGTGAATGTTTAATGTATGTTTCAATCTGGTTTTAATTTTTTAACTGTCAATCTCTTTTTAACCTTTGTATTTTGTGACTTACTAATTATGTGTTTTTGAATTGTTGCCAGCTGCTTTGAGTCTCTAACTAGGAAAAGGGATAGAAAAACAACAACAACAACAACATAATAAGGGAACACTCAGATGCACTAGATATCCTCTATGGGTTGTCATGCATTTCAGTTCTCATACTTTAAAACTTAAGCCCATCTTCCATGTTGTTTCTTCCTTCCCACCTACAAATCTTGGTTTCATATATAAGTACAAAGAGTATCTTTTCTCCTGTCACTAAGCTTGTGATATGTGGATTGTTAATGGTGAGGATGTTGAGCCCCATATTCTGGACTGTTTCAGTCCTCTTTGTAGAAGTGGAAAGATAACCTCTGGATATTTAACACAAAAAGATAATTAGAAACCAGAAAACAACAATCTCTCTGATTACAAAAAAAAAGGAAACAGAAATGAATAGGCATGCAGTTCACACAACAATGAACATATTCTCAACTCTTTGTCTTTATATAATGGGTCATGAGAGAAATATGCCTGGAATTCCTGGATTTCCCAACCCCCTTGTTTGGGTTCATGACAAATACAGCTGAAAATCTGATCAGTTTGGGGGGAAAGTATTTGTGTTTACCCAGGCAATCATTGCCCTTCTATGGAAAAAGTCCTAGTTCATTGCACAAATAAATATTAACCAGCAAGTTTCAGTCGTGGCCTTCAGACAGTAAAGAATGTGGGCATGACTTACAGGATAACTTCCAGGAGGACTGCATTTGTGCAATAAACTTTTCACCTGGCATAAGAAAGCAACACAGTCTATCACCAGTAATAAACTGGATGGGGGTAAACAAATTGAAACTGAACCCAGACAAAACAGAGGTGCTCCTGGTCAGTCAGAAGGCTGACCGGGGGGAAGGGGAACTCTTCTAACAATAGTCTTTTTTTCTGTAGGTCCGTAGTCGCAACAACACTTTTCTTATCCAATAATGAATCCATAAAACAACTTCAGTAACAAGGAGACCACAGAAAAAACGAGCATTTTTGTGATGCACGGTTTTCTTTATACCTTGTAGATCTGCACTCACTCACTAGATGGCACCAAACTGAATTTTGAAGAAGTCAGACTTTCAGCTTGAGCACAGAAGAGGACTTTAGAGAAACAGGAGAGTTTGCTAGTTCATCTATGGGGGTGTTCTGTCTTTTATATTTTCAACCCCATATTTATATTGTGAGGCCCATTTGGGAGAAAAGCAAGATTTGAAATAAATAAATAAATGATATCCAGCTCCACATTTAATTTTAGAGACAGAGCAATCACTACAGGTTTCCTTTAGGGGGTACATGATTTAATATTCTGTCTCGATGACCCCATCACACTAGGGCAATGGTCCCCACACTTTTTTGGCTACCGCCCCCTTTCCACAAATTTTTTTACCGCCCCTCTAGAAATTATTATTATTTTATTTAATAGCAATTAAACAGAAAGATATATGTATTAATGCAGTGGTTCTCAACCTTTTTAATGCCGTGACCCCTAAATAAGGTTCCTCATGTTGTGGTGACCCCCAACCATATTTCTGTTGCTACTTCATAAATAATTTTGCTACTTTTACGAATTCTAATGCAAATATCTAATATGCAGGATGTGTTTTCATTGTTACAAATTGAACATAATTAAAGCATGCTGCCGCCGGAGAGGGTTCTGAGGGGATGGGCAGCCGCGGCCTGAGGGGATGAAGAAGCTCTCCCTGCGGAATCCCTGCGCTCTCCTGCTCCCTCCGCCGCCTCTGCCGGGGAAGGCCGCGCTTTCTTCCGTGGTGGCGGGGAGGCTCTGCCTGAGAACGCGGAGGCCTTTGCACTGCAGCCTTTGCACTGCACTGCGTGTGGAGGTCAAAGCAAAGGGGGTGGGGCCAAAGAAGAGGGCCGCGTGACCCCTCCTAAATGGCCAATCATTCACCCCCCCTTAAAGGGGTTCACCGCCCCCCAAATTCCCCTGAGCCTTCCACCGGCCCCTTGGATCGCCTCACCGCCCACCAGGGGGTGGTACCCCCATTTTGAGAATCAGTGCACTAGAGAATGAATCCACTTTAAATCTGGTTTCTGCTTCCTGCAGATTTCTGGGTTTTGTAATTTAGGGAGGAGCCTTTAACAGCCTCACTAAACTACAAACTCCAGAATTCTGCAGGAGGCAGAAACCAAATTTAAAGTGGATTCATTCTCTAGTGTGGTGAAGTAGTGACTCAGTCATGAAAGCTTTAAAGAAAAAAAGCTATATGGGGACAACTAGGATGTAAGATAATCACATAGAAAATTATTTTGCAAAAACTGTCAGACTAGCCTTTTTGTTTAATTTCACTAACCAAATATGCTTGCTCTGTTAAGGATTGTTGGCTGGTTGGTTGTAGCTGGAAGCTACTAGATGTCAAACACCTACTAGTACATGCATGTACATACTCTTGCCTAAAGGCAGAAGACCATGTTTGCAGATAGCTAGTGGGGAAAAACAGATCTGAACTTGCAAGTGGCTATAAGAAAACCTACTGGGGTGCCCATACTCTTCACCTTGGAGACAGTTTGAAGATTAAAACTGTTTAGTTATATGCTTAACTTATTTCACCCACTCAGGTAGCATTTTTTAAAATACTCAGATGTATACCTCATAAAATATAAGTCTACAGCACTCTCTTTTCACAAGGAAACTTGACTTTATACACGGCTTCTGAAAGCGTCTTGCCAGCTGAAGCAGTTTTCTTTCAGCACTTTTTGGTCAGAAAGCTTCTAGGATTCTGGGCTTTGGGTATGCAGACTGATGGGAGCTGAAATCCAAAAAGTCTGTGGGACATGATCTTGAAAGGTGACATGGAGAGAACGGGGTGTCCATCAATGAGATAAAAACCAGAAGGCTAAGTGCTGGGATAAAATTATTTGCCATCATTGCTGTATCACGGAAGTGCAAATATTCCCTAATTAGTGTCTTATATTTTCTGGTGAATGCAGTCTTTGGATTTTATTGAATGAGAACACTATGCCATGGCAGTTGCCTGGTCCTCAATATCAGATACAGAACTTCACTATCACACATCTCTTCATTCATGCAACTGCCAACCCATAGTCCTGCGAACCAATTTCTGCATACCTCCATAACACAACCTTCCCACACTTCTCCACCTCTCAAATTATAATTTATCTTTTTAAAGCAATGTATTGTCGAAGGCTTTCATGGCCAGAGTCACTGGATTGTTGTAGGTTTTTCGGGCTGTATGGCCATGTTCCAGTGGTTCTCAACCTTCCTAATGCTGCGACCCCTTAATACAGTTCCTCATGTTGTGGTGACCCCCAACCATAACCTTATTTTTGTTGCTACTTCACATCTGTATTTTTGGTACTGTTATGAACCGTAATGTAAATATCTGATATGCAGGATGTCTTTTCATTCACTGGACCAAATTTGGCACAAATACCCAATACACCCAAATGTGAACATTGGTGGAGTTTGGGGCAAAATATACATGCCATTTGGGAGTTGTAGTTGCTGGCATTTATAGTTAATAATATAATAATATATATTATTATTATATAACAATATAATATAGTTAACCTATAATCAAAGAGCATTCTGAACTCCATCAATGATGGAATTGAACCAAACTTGGCATACAAAACTCCCATGACCAACAGAAAATACTAGAAGGATTTGGTGGGCATTGACTTTGAGTTTTGGAGTTGTAGTTCACCTACATCCAGAGAGCACTGGATGGATCTGGACCAAAGTTGGCATGAATACTCAATATGCCCAAACACTGGTGGAGTTTGAGGAAAATAGACCTTGACATTTGGGAGTTGTAGTTGCTGGGATTTATAGTTCACCTACAATCAAAGAGAATTCTGAACCCCACCAATGATAGAATTGGGCCAGACTTCCCAAAAGAACCCTATTACTAATAGAAAACAATGTTTTTTCTGATGGTCTTTGGTGACCCCTCTGACACCCCCATCGCGACCCCTCTAGGGGTCCCGACCCCCAGGTTGAGAAACGCTGTTCTAGAAGTATTCTCTCCTGACGTTTTGCCTGCATTTATGGCCAGCATTCTCAGAGGTTGTGGGGTCTGTTGGAAACTAGGAAAATTGGGTTTATAAATCTGTGGAAAACAATTTTTAAATTTCAGCAGAGAAAATGGCAAATATTAAATAGCTTGGAAAATAATCCCTCTTCTCTCTCTGCTATTGTTTTTCTGAAAACTCCAATCCAGCAAAGCAACAGAGACAGCAAAAACAGTGCTACCCTTTAATCATTTTCTTCCCATCACTGCCTAAGGATGTCCATATTTATTTATTGCTACCTTTGCAAGGCATCTCTCCTTGAGCATGTTGCTCCAGCTCTGCACTCCTAGGATGAAGGGGACACCTTGCCTCAAGGGACTTCTGAAGCCCTGGAGTGACAGGCGCCTGTGTTGTGATGGATTGGGCAGACGTCACTGGCTAGTCGAAGGAATGTGGATCAGAAACATCAACAGGCTTGTGTTCTGTTGTGGGTGCCGGCCAGAGCCTTCCTATTGGCCAAGTTTGCTCTCCACAGCAGCCATGCTGCAATTGCAGGTCTGATACTTATCTGAAAAAGCAAGTAAGCGTCACGTCTTAAGTCAGTCGAGGCAAGGTGAAGGTCCTCCAGATGGGATAGTGGGATCCTCATTTTGTTACTTGAAGCACAACACAACTTTTGACCTTATAGATGTTTATCTGGTTCATGTGAATACCAGGTTGTTTTTTTTAATAAAAAAAACCCGAAAAGAAAGTTAAGTAAGTTTAGTTAAAGCATATGTCAACTGAAATATCCCAAATATGTATGTTATATTTCCACTTCATTGTAACGAATGAGCAGACCTTGAAAATAACTACTTATCAATTTCAGTATATACTTATCTGCAGGACTGGTTTCTGCAGTTTTATTTACCCATGTCCAACAAAATATGTCCTTTCTAGACATTTTCTAGTCCTCCAGTATGACTCTATGGTATTCTTAGACTGGAAATCCTTAATTTCAATAATGTTCACTATTCACAATTTTGCATATCCATGCAAAATCTGGGAATGTATCCCTATGGATATGGGAGTTCTCTATTCGTTAATTTAATTCATTCCTTTCCCCAATAACAGTGGCATAACTGTATCATATTAGAAATGCCTATAAGTGGAAATTTTATTTAATTGGAGATTTCCAGTTCTTGTTGTCCACTCAATCAATGGGAGAGGATGTTTGTTGTGATTTCTTGGATCTGCATTAGAACAGGACATGTTTTTGGAACGGTAATTTTTCTCCTCCTTGGATGCTTTAAAACTTCTTTTCAAGTTATAATACAACAGTAAAAAATGTTATTTTATGGATGCACAATAAGTGTTAGAGAAAAAAAGGAGGAAAAGAAAATTAGACTTTTTTTTTATTCTAATGAGCCTCAGAATTATTTCTTTTTAAAAAAAAAATACTATTCAAGGATGATAATAAAATATGGTAACTGATACTAGTAATTTCCAGAAAATAATCAGGCTCACGAAAACATTCTTTATATTGGCCTAAAAAGTATGAGTTTTCATGATATTACTCCTTGGGATTTTTTTTTTTAAATTGCTGGTTGTTATTGCCATGGTGTCCACTTGCTTCATTTTTCTGAGTGATGGTTTCTAGTGATTTCTTGAATCTATACTGTTGGCTCTTCCAAATCTGCATGTTTCTCTGAGGTGGTACTGTGATTTATAGGACAAATTTTATCCTCATTGATAATTTTTATTTTTCAAAAAAGAGCTTTTGGACTTTATTATCTGAGGCGGGTAAATCAGCATTGCAACTGGACCATCAACTTTGGTGGTGGTCCCTATCACATGATGCTGTGTACATCCTGCTACCAGTTTGCACACATGTAGGACCTCAAGGGCCCCCTGGTGGCACAGCGGGTTAAACCGCCAAGCTGCTGAACTTGCTGACCGAAAGGGCTGGTGGTTCAAATCTGGGGAGCGGGGGGAGCTCCCACTGTTAGGCTCATCTTCTGCCAACTTAGCAGTTTCTAAACATGCAAATGTGAGTAGGTCAATAGTGGGAAGGTAACAGCGCTCTGTGCAGTCATGCTGGCCACGTGAGCTTGGAAGTGTCTACAGACAACACCGGGTCTTTGCTTAGAAATTGAGATGAGTACCACGCCCCAGAGTCGGACACAACTCTACTTAATGTCAGGGGAAGCCTTTACTTTTACTACTTTAGGACCTCATCAGGTGGACAAAATTGCCCATCCTATGACACCTGGACCTCTCTTCAGGCATGAAACCCACTGGATCCCATCACATAACTTCCAGTGGGGCACTGTGGCTGAAGTGAGGTCCAAGTGTCAAAGGAGACAACACTAACATAGACAACAACAAGGGGAAGCCAGGTGGTGTGGGATGGTCTTATGGGAGGCCTCATGTCAGTGTTTCCCAACTGCTGTGACGCAGCACAGTAGTGTACCGTGAGGGACGTCCTGCTGTGTCATGAGAAAAGCTCTCTGCTACCCTTCCTTCCCTCCTCCTCCTGCCGAACTCCTGCTGCTTGGAGGAGAAGGAGGAAGGGCCAGGCGGCGGCAAAGAAAAAGAAGAAGGGGCCGGGGCGGCGCCTCCTTTGGCCATTTTGCCAGCCAGCCTCCAATCTGCCATGACTCCCGCCATGACTCTCACCCCTCGCTCGCTGAAGTCGCGCGCAGGAGGAGCCCCGCCCACTGAAGCCCGTCCACTGCTCATGCTCCTCCTCCACACAGCTTCAGCGAGCGAGGGGCGGGAGTCATGGAGGAGAGCGGCGCCGGGGACTCCCACCCCTCGCTCGCACTGCCCCCTCAAGGCTGGAGAAGCTGTGGGAGAGCTGAGGCCGGGGGGAGGGGGTGGGGCATGGCATGGCCTTGCTCCGCCCCCTCTCCCCGGCTTCAGCTCCCACAGCTTCTCCACCCTTGAGGGGGCAGTGCCAAGCCAGCATTGTGCAGGCTCTGCCACTGCTGGCTTGGCACTGCCCCCTCAAGGCTGGAGAAGCTGTGGGAGAGCTGAAGCCGGGGGAGGGGCATGGCACGGCCTGGCTCCTCCCCTGGCTTTGGCAATCCCAGCAGCTGCTCCCAGCAGGCCACCATCCCCCAGCCGTTCTTTACTGTGTTAGAGTGCCATTTTAATTGGTAGTATGCCCCCGGATTTTTTAAATGTTAAAAGTGTGCCGCGGCTCAAAAAAGGTTGGGAAACACTGCCTTATGGGACCACTGAGAGGGGCTGGCATAGATGATGGACATGTCTACTCAGAAATAAGTCCCTTAGAAATAAATTGGGCTTGCTCTCATATGAGTTTGTACAGAATCATTACTTTGTATCAGTATTCATGGCTTCAACTATGAATAGCTTTTTACTAGAAAAAATATCTAATAGCATACTTGTTGCTACTGGAAGTTGCTTTATATGGAGTCAATACTGATACAGTTATGATATGAACTGGAGCAATTGCATAGCTATATTCATTGCCTTCTCTAGCCAAAGGCTAGCATTTGGTCGTCCAGTTTGGCTGACGTCAGTGCCAGCACCAATTTGATATCAGTGCAACATAATTGGCTTAAAAATTCAAGTATGTCAGCTCAAATTAGTTTTCTTATTTTAGCGGCAGCACGACATGTGCCTGATAGAGCTATGTGGTAACTCTGGAAGAATAAAAGTATTTTAGCTTTTTTTGTTTCAAGCAATCTTTCATTTAGGAGCATTTTGTCTCTTTTTCTTGAAATAATCTATGAACACTAAGGCAGCAAAAGATAAAAATTTCACAGAGAACAGACTACTTTTTAAAAATGGGAATTGGGCTGCTCATCTAGCCTCCTTACAGCTGTGGCAAAACTGTGGTTCTTTTTGCAGATTTAGTATAGTGGGCCCTTGGTATTTGCTAGATACAGGAACTCCAACAGATACCAAAATTCATGCATGCCTAAGCCCTGTTATATACAAAAATATGGTAAAATGGTGTTCCTTGTATAAAATAGTTAAATCAAGACTTTAAAATATTTTCAAGTTGTGAATGGTTGCATTTGTAGATACAATATCAGTGGATAAGGAAGGCCAACTGTATTGTTTGATTGCAATGCTCTGGAGATGTATCTGACAAGAAATTCTCTAACACATTTTCAGATAAAGGCCTCTTAGGGTCCTTCCACACAGCCCTATATCCCAGAATATCAAGGCAGAAAATCCCACATTATCTGAGTATGGACTCAGATAACCCAATTCAAAGCAGATGTTGTGGGATTTTCTGGCTTGATATCCTGGTATATAGGGCTGTGTGGAAGGGCCCTTAGTTTACCAGTCAAAAGAGACAACGTAGTGGTTCCACCTTCTCTTGCTAATGTATTTTTTGGGGAAATGGAAGAAGCTGTGATAGAGAAATACAGAAGGAAAGATGACAACTTCTGGTACCTAAATAAAATTCAATGAATGGGGCAAATAAATAAATAAAACAGGAGGATTGACGAGAAGCAACTGGAAAAGCTTACACAATATGAGGATTTAAAGATAGAACCGCAAGCCTCTGACGCAAGCTAGGAAAGGTGGTCCCAGTGATGATAGGCACACTGGGTGCAGTGCCTAAAGACCTTGGCCCGCACTTAAAAACAATTGGTGCTGAAAAAATTTCCATCTGTCAGCTGCAAAAGATCACCCTACTCGGATCTTCACACAGTATTCACCGATACATCATTATTTATTTATTTATTTATTTGTCACGTTTCTATACTGCCCCTCTCAGCCCGAAGGTGACTCGGGACGGTTTACACAGGCAGTCTCTGCCCTCAATACAACACAAGCAACAAGGCAAAAAATAACCATATAATAACAAATTAACAATTAAAAACATACAATTGCAGTCTCAGCGTCATGTTGAAATCAGTTTCCGTCGCATCGTCGTCATTCCATATATCTAATTAAGCATTATATTTCATCAGCAAATGCCTGCTCAAATAGCCAGGTCTTGACTTTCTTGCGAAATGTCAGGAGGGAGGGGGCCGATCTGATGTCTCTAGGGAGAGCATTCCAAAGCCGAGGAGCCACCACTGAAAAGGCCCTGTCTCTCGTCCCCGCCAGTCGTGCCTGCGAAGAAGGCGGGATCGTGAGCAGGGCCTCTCCAGATGATCTTAAACATCTCGATGGTTCTTGGGAAGTGTCTGACATGTGATCAAATACAAAAGCCAGCATATAGATCTTGTTTGCTGTGTACTCATCTTATTATGTATCAAATAATAATACTTTATTTATATACCACCCTATCTCCCCAAAGGGACTAATATTTAAGCAATTGATAAAGGAGAAAGATGAGGTATAACTAGCCAACCTGCTATATGGTGGGGGGGGGGGGAAGCATTGGGAGAGTAAACAGCCAATTTTCCACTGACTATATGGCTGGAATTAGACCTGTATAGGGTTTCCCAGCTTCTTTGTAAGCCGTAATGACAACTGATTAAAGTTGCTGTTCTACAACCACCAGCAATTGTTTGGAGTGTGCATGTGTGTAAATGTAAAAAAGCAGTTGGCACAGCCAGATTGTTGCCATCCGGAAAATCCTTGAAAGCTTCAATACAGGATGGCTTTTATCAAAAGGCTCTCGGCTGCTGTTTGACCAGTGCCATGGTTACAAGCTTTGCTCAACGGATGATATTCACACGCAGGAAACAACGCAAAGAAAACAGGATTTGCATGGCTCCGGCTATGCTGCCCCAAGAATTCCAGGAAGTGATTATACTTTATGAAACCGTCTGTGCTCTGCTAGATTGTCTATTGCTTTTTTTAAGGTCAAACCGTATCATGCTGCGTTTGAAACGGCCTTTGTATAACGAAAGAATGTTTATGCGCCCGAGTACATGCTGTATTGTTTTCCCTGCCTCTCGGCTTCGAAGGTGTTGTGATGGAGTCTCTTTTACAGGATGGCATGAGGAATCCATCATGGGCCTTTCTGGCATGACCTTGGGCAGCTTTCAAAGGAGGGATGTCCATCATGTCAGTGGAAAGGGTTCGACATGTGAAGAAAGTCACGGAGTCCAGCGGTTCAGTGTGAGGAGGCACTTGGGTGGAGCAACAGCCAAGGCAACTGGATGTACCTTGTTTGTATTAGGAGCTTCCTGGGGCAGGTTGGTTGAATAAGCAGAACATGGGAAGAGTCTGATCCAGCACGTGCTATGTTCACCTTTTGAGGTAAAAGACTACGCTTTGGATATGAATGAGCTCAGTATTTCTGGGGACTACCACACCCAGAATACAACAACCCAGCCTGGCGCTGTCCTGGGGTTTCTGAAAAAGTAACCTTTCAAAGTCTTGAAAATGACTGAAGGAAACCTTGTTTCAAGACAGAACCGCTACGTGTTGTTAGTGAGAGTAGACTGAGAGGCAGCCACACAAGCACAGTTTTCCCTGGATGGAAGCATTGTAAAATAGGAAGAGACTAGACTGGTGCTTGGCAATATGCTGTGTCAAACTGAAAACAAATAATGGCTTTTCCAAACCTATTACATTTTTATAGTAAAATATGTGTAACTTTATATCACAACCGCCATAGTTTTCACATCATGACAACTAATTCAGTGTGGCTTCCATCAATTTTAACTCATTGTTACAGTCAAGATATATCAGTATCTAACATGCTGCAAGTAGCTTCTGGTCGCTTCTGGAGTGAGAGAATCAGCCGTCTACTGGAGCATTGCAGCACATCCAAATATCTGGGAGTTACCCTGGACTATTCTCTGACCTAGAAGAACCACTGCCTGAATATCAATCAAAAAGTGGGCGCTAGAAACAATATCATACGAAAGCTGACTGGCACAACCTGGGGATCACAAACAGATATAGTGAAGACATCTGCCCTTGCGCTATTCTACTCTGCTGCTGAGTATGCATGCCCAGTGTGGACTACATCTCACCACGCTAAAACAGTGGATATGCCTCTTAATGAGATATGCCGCATTATCACGGGGTGTCTGCGCCCTACAACACTGTTTCGCCGGTATCACACCACCTGACATCCACCACCAGGAAGTATTTATTTATTTATCATTTTCTATACCAGCCTGAAGGTGACTCGGGGCGGTTTACACAAGGCAGTCTCTGCCCTTCAATCAAAAACACAAGCAAAACAAAACCAAACAGTAACCATATAACACAACAATTAGCAATTAAAACATACAAATGCAGTCTCAGCGTCACGATGAAATCATTTTCCGTCATGTCATCATCATTCCATAGATCTAATTAAACCGTTATATTTCATTAGCAAATGCCTGCTCAAACAGCCAGGTCTTGACTTTCTTGCGAAAAGTCAGGAGGGAGGGGGCCAATCTGATGTTGCTAGAGAGGGCGTTCCAACCAATAGTGAAAGGACCAAGTAGCAACCAATAGTGACATCTCCAGCCCATCCCCTGTTTGGGTATCAGCCAGCATGCCAACGGCTTAAATCAAGGAATAGTTTCCTAAGATCTACAGAGACACTCGCTGGAACATCTCAGCAAGCAAGAATCCAAAAGTGGCAAGCTAAAACCCAGAACCACAATCCATGGCTGATACCAAATGAGACACTCCCTCCTGGGCACACAAAAAACTGGGTGACTTGGAAGGCATTGAACAGACTGTGCTTTGGCACCACAGAGCCAACCTTAAGAAATGGGGCTACAAGGTGGAATCCTTGACATGCAAGTGTGGAGAGAAGCAAACCACAGACCACCTACTGCAATGCAACCTGAGCCCTGCTACATGCACAATGAAGGACCTTCTTATGGCAACACCAGAGGCATTACAAGTGGCTAGCTATTGGTCAAAGGACATTTAATCAAATACCAAGTTTGCAAAGTTTGTGATTTGTTTGTTTGTTTGTTTTTAATGTAATACAACTGTTTGCTTTGCTCCTGACACAATAGATAAATGAATAAATAAATAAATAAAGTATCTAGCATGGTATGGTGAGGGATATGCATAAACCCATGGCACTGCAAACATCTTTACTTCTTCAATTATTACATTACTTGCTTCTATGGTCTATTTTTTCTCACCACACATACCTTCAGATGGGAGATGTAGAAATAAAGGAAACTGCCTTAGACTGAATCAGACCACTGGTCCATCTCGCCTTGATTGCTGACTCTGGCTAGCAGCAATGGCTCTCTAAGGTTGGAGGCAGGAGTGCTTCCAAGCCTAGCCTGATTCTCTAGCTAGTAGTCTCCCACCATGTACTAACCAAACCCAACTCTGTTTAGTTTCAAAATATAGGTGGGATTGAGTATATTCTGGTTGGCGTACTCTGAAGGCCTTGGATCCCATGCCATAGAATCATAGAATTGGAAGAGCATCCACTCCAGTTCCCTTCCATGCAGGTCTGTTACAGCAATCCCAACAGATGGCATCCAGCCTCTGTTTAAAAATCTCCAGAGATAGGGATCCCACCACACTCCATAGCAGTATATTCTACTGTCAAACAGCTCTTACAGCTAGGAAATTATACCAAATGTTAGGAAGAATGTCTTTTCCTATCATTTAAATCCATTGCTCAGTGCCCCAGTCTCTTCAGCAGAAAACAAGCTTGTTCCCATCTTCAATATGACCTCATTTCAAATGTTTAAACATGGAATTATGTCATCTCTTAACTCTCTCTTCTCCGGGCCAAACATGCTCCCTAATAGC
Source organism: Anolis apletophallus (assembly GCA_030556195.1). Classification (NCBI taxonomy): domain Eukaryota; kingdom Metazoa; phylum Chordata; class Lepidosauria; order Squamata; family Anolidae; genus Anolis; species Anolis apletophallus. The sequence continues at coordinate 54,147,208 of JARBWK010000007.1, forward strand.
CACTATTGGGCATAGTTTGCATAGCTTTTGCCATTTTCATTGTACTCTTTTGCACCAATTATCAATGTCCTTGAATTGTGCTGCCCAGAACTAGACACAGTATTCCAAATGAAGTCTGACCAAAGTAGGATAGAGTGGCTCTGTTACTTCCTTCAATATAGATGCTATATTCCTATTGATAGATGGGGCAGTGGCTTAAACCCTTATGCCAGCTGAACTGCTGACCTTCAAGTCAGCAGTTCGAATCCATAAGATGGGATGAGCTCCTATCTGACAGTTCCAGCTTACCATGTGGGGACATGAGAAAAGCCTCCCATAGGATAGTAAAACATCCGGGTGTCCACAGAGCAACATCCCTGCAGATGGCTAATTCTCTCACACCAGAAGTGACTTGCAGTTTCTCAAGTCACTTTTGACATGATTTTAAAAAACCTCTTATTGCTGCAACCTTGGATTTTATCGCACGGAGTCCACAGCAGTCATGTGATCATTGATAGTGGCTGCATACCAGCAAACACACTCTCATTATAACACAGCTCTCCATTTGAAGAATTGCACTGATTCACTGTTCTGTGGTCCAGCACTTGCAAATCCATATAGCCTCATATCCCCACTCTCTCAAACGTTCACTATTCTGGAATATAAAAAAAATAAAATTTAAAGCAAACTTGCAATTCCAGGTATAGTTAATTTGAAAAAATCAAACAGTACCGCAAATTAAAAATTACCAATTTGAGAAAAGTGAGGGAGAGTGGGAGAGGAGGAGAATCCTGCCCCCTGATATCGCTTCAGTGCTGATATCCTGGCACAGAAGCAGAACATCCCCATTTCACCAAGTAGGTAACACAACTATTGTGGGATTGATGGGTTAATCATGCGAGGAGGCTGACTGGCAATGGGATGCATATGACAGTAATGCTGGTTTACCTGCACCACTGGCTCCTATATACAAAAAGGGAAAGAAGAGGAAGAAGAACAAGGAGGAGGACAGCAGCAGCAACAGCAACCATATATATATATATATGTGTGTGTGTGTATATGGTTATACACACACACATATATACACACACACAATGTTATAATATATATTATATTAATTTACTAACCGTCCCCTGCCATGCTTGGCTGTGGCCCAGTCTAGTGATCTGGAAAATAAAGTAACAAGAAAGTGTTGGTTTCTAATATATGTAATTTCTTTATGCTTGTGGGTAAACAGTATTTCTTGCTGTTTCTTTGTCAGTGTTGATGTGGAGATTTTCTAGTTTGCCTACTCTGGAACATGCAACATATCATTGTCCTTCTTTAGGGGTCCCTTTCAAATCTATGATACTATATCTGTGTGTATGTGAATCATATATATATATATATATATAGAGAGAGAGAGAGAGAGAGAGAGAGAGAGAGAGAGAGAGCTGAATGGCTCTTTGTCAGGAGGGCTTTGATTACGTTTTCTTGCCCTGGTGAAGAGAATTGGACTGAATGTCCTTAAGTATTTTCTGTTGGTCATGGGGGTTCTGTGCGGGAAGTTTGGCCACATTCTATCATTGGTGGGGTTCAGAATGCTCTTTGATTGTAGGTGAACTACAAGTCCCAAACTCAAGATCAATGCCCATCAAACCCTTCTACTGTTTTCTGTTGGTCATGGAAGTCCTGTGTGCCAAGTTTGATTCAATTCCATCATTCAGAATGCTTTTCGATTGTAAGTGAACTATAAATCTCAGCAACTACAACTCCCAAATGACCAAATCAATTTTTGTATGTGATGGTCACTCATTGGGTTGTTGGGCGTATTCTGTCCAAATTTGGTGTCACTTTGTCCAGTGGTTTTTGAGTTATGTTAATCCCACAAACGAACATTACATTTTTATTTATATAGATTATATTACTGTCAGCTTCAAAAGGCCACCCTACTCAGATCCGCACGCATTGTTCGCTGATACATCACACAATCCTAGACACTTGGGAAGTGTCCGACATACAACAGCCCGCATAGTGATATTGTTTGCTGTGCACCAATCCTGTTGTGTTTCAAATAATAATAATAATTATTATTTATTTGTATCCCCTTTTCTCCCTTATTGGGACCCAAAGCGGCTCACAACATTTTAAAAACAATATAAGTCAATATAGCAATAACCAATACATTCCAAAGTGATATATTTTTGTCATACTTGGAAGAAAAGTAAATCAAGTCCACCCAAGGTCTTTGCGGCATCTTTCAAAGCAAGGGAAACAGCTCCATCTTTAAAAGGCCCAGTGCATGCCTAGTCTAATAGTAGTATACCCCTTCCCCTGAGAGGTTAAGAAGAGCAGAGCTGCCTAGATCTGAAGGCTGCCTCACCAATAGCAAGCCTAAAACTGCTGCATTGGCTCCCCCTCTTTCATTTGTTCCCTACCAGGGAGTGACTGCCCTTCACTTGCTCTTGGTCTTCCTTCCACGCTTCCAGCCACACCTGTCCTACACCCTTTTGTTCTAAAGCCTACTTGTTCCCTATCTGAGTCTAGACTCTGGACTATTGTACTATCAAGGTTTGGACCGGGGAGGGGGGAGGTCATACCACCAAGATAGAGGTACTGCTAAATACATACCCGAATCACTGTTACCTATCACAAGAGGAAGATAAGAGCAGAGGTGAGAGAAAAGCTTCCTTTCAGACTGAACCAGAACAGCAGGTTGTCATGTATCGGCTGGAAATCTTTATGATTAAACTAGAGATGCCCTTGTTCTTCTGAGCTGAAACAGCAGGGAAGATGGAGCTTTGAAAAAATTCTTGACTAACTGGGGTTAAAGCCCCCCTTACCTGGTGTTCTCTTTCTTAAGAGGATTTGGCTTCAAAAGTTCCCTTTGTTGCTATCCCCCTCCAAAAAACCCCAGATTGATTTATTTTTGGTTTCATTGGGTTATCCTTCTACTATTGACATTTTTTCTGCTACTGCCTGAAATGCCTTAAGAATTATTTATAGTAAATAATCAAATAGCTCCTCCAACCTATTGCCCACTAGGGAAAATGTATTAAGCTTAATAACTGAGATGATGAGATCTACATACGCAATCTCAATAACACTCTGGTGCCATTTCATATAAACATTAGGTTGTTGTAGGTTTTTTGGGTTATATGGCCATGTTTCAGAAGCATTCTCTCCTGACGTTTCGCCTGCATCTATGGCAGGCAGCCTCATAAGTTGTGAGGTTTGTTGGCAACTAGGAAAATTGGGTTTATATTACATCCTAAAATTAGATACAAGCAAATGAAGCAAAGATGGGACAATGATACATTTTATCAGTGAAGAACATCATAACTCAATGCTAAACAAGAACCTAAACACATGGGAATCTGAAGGATTTTGCAGGGCATCTACAAAACTGTGTATGATTTCAATATATTTGTGTCATCTGTTATTTCACAGTGAGTAGTAGGCATGGCGATTACACCATTTTTCCCATTGAAATCCTCAGCTCTCCCCCCCAGTTATCTTTGGACCTTATCATACAAGGAAATTTCAGCATCCTAGGAAGCTTTCATCTCAGCTGAGCCGTCAGATGATGCAAGCTCACTTCCGGTGGGGCTACATGGTTTAACCAGGCAAACGCTTTGTACTACGCTGCACCAGCAAAACAGGAGCCTCCCTGTGTTCCTCTGGATTATAAGGATCAGGGGAGGATCTTAGTGGAGGCAAAGTAAGCGGCCACCTCAGGGCGCCACGTGGCCAAGGGTGCATCATGCTGCGGGCGGGTAGCGCGTGGGCGGGAGGCTCCGCCCCAGCTGCAAAATGTTCCCCTGTCCTTTTCCAGCTCTCTGACCCACACCCCCACCTTGTTTCTCTCCTTCCACCAAACGCCACGACCAAGTCCCCCCCCATTCACAACCGCTGCCCTTGTGGAAAGCTCATGCGGGGCTTTCGGACGGAGCCAGCTCTCAGGCTCTCACACACCCGTGGACGGGGCAGCCCGTGGGAAGCTCAAGCACTGCAGCTCCGCTCTGGCTGCCCGCAGACGCCATTTGCGCATGTGCGCGCTCCCTCCTTCAGTCCTTTCCTGCGCATGCACACATAGGCAGGCAGGCAAGCAAGCAGGCAGTCAGCCGCCGGGGTCCTCGGGCAGAGGAAACGGTGCCGCACATGCGCAGCGAGCGCGTTGCTGCTGCTGCCTCCAGAGAAAAAGAGGTGAGTGGGCCTAGGCCTGGTGCTGCCTCGGGGATGGCCGTAACCGGTCATCTTCGGAAGCGAGGTCTGTCTAATGGGGGCCCATCAGCACCTAAATGGGGGGGAGGTTCTGAAGGCCAGCCTCGTTCCCCAGCGGTGTCTAGCTGTTTGCGCACATGTGTGCTCTGGCATGCGCGCATGCACATGCGCCATCATCACCAGCCTGAAGACCAAGGGGGGCACCAAAAAAAGGTTTGCTTACTACTATTTTTTACCTTCGTCTGGTCCTGATAAGGATTATGAGCAAGGGTTATGGGTGAATGGAATCATGCACTTTATATGTCTTAAAATGTTTTTTATTAACCCAAAGTTTTTTACAGATAGTTAAAAGGGGGTTGTGTTAGAGTTCGGATTGTGTCTAATGATCAGGGCACTCTGGATGTTGGGAATGACAATGCTGTTTCCAATGATGAGGGTGCTTTAGATGAAGAGAATGACAATGGGATTCCTGTTCAAAGTGTCTTTGCTGATGATAATGTTCCTGAAGAGTTTGGGGATGATGGGATGGTCTCTGGAAGAGGGCCTGAATTGCTACCAGAGAATTCCCAGGAATTTGAACCTGAGTAAAGCTTGGCACCTGACCCAGCTGCAGAAATTAATGAGCCAGAAGATACATGTTTTCAGACAGAACAGATGGCCTCTCTGTAACAGAGTCAAGGCTGAAAAGAAACCCATTTCTTGTTGATTGGGGAAGAGAATCTATGATCAGACGAAGCAACGCCACACAGGTCTCAACCGAAAGGTCTGACAAAGAGCATCAAAGGGCAGGATGGGCTCTCTAGCCTTTTGGCAACCATCCTAGGAGAAGGAAAACTCTGATTTCAAACCCGGGCAGATGGTGCTCGTCTAACCCTGTAAGGTCAACCATCTAGAGAAGAAAACTCAAACCAAACCTACAACCCGAGGACCTCGCTGCCACCATCCTAAGCTTGCTAGGCCCCGGCAGACGAACCTTTAGTTTAAAGGGTGAGCCCAGTTCTGTGCACGCTGCTCAAGTCCAGATTTTAATGTACGAAATAAAACACAAATAGGTGCTTGGCATTTTTTTTAAAAAAAATACTTATTGCTTGCATTTATTCTCTGCCTTTCCTGTGATGAGCTCAAGGCTGCATACATGAAAGGAACAAATTGCCAGTATGTTTTTTGCCCAGCAGGAGTGAAAGCAACTTCTTTGTTTTCTGTGAAAAGTTTACAACAAAATCTAAGTGGTTTCTTTGGGGGGGGGGGGGGTTGCGTCACACACGTGTGTGTATTTAGAAAGAACAACTAAGCACAAATTGCTTCTAAAATAGACATTTGGATAACATTCTTTCACCATGGGGCCCATCCTGAAAAGAAGGTTTATTTATAAATGTTTATTCCTCCAAGTGGGTTTGACATGGGATCAGAGATAAATATCCCATTGCCATTCTTACTAATCACAGGATTAAAGAGAAAGCCCAGGAGTATGCAGTCCTAACAAACTGCTAAATTAATATCCACCCAATGCACTTTACTCATGTTTGGCATACTCTACTAACAGGTCTACTAATTGCATATTGATTCACCTTGACTCTTCTTTTACGAACAAGAGTGACAAAAAAGATGATTGCTGTTAAAAGGCTTGTGGAAAGACAGAAAAAACATCTTCTCTTCTGAATGGCAATTTCTTATCACACAGATGAGGTCCGTTAATTGCTGTCATTGCTCAGTCTGCAACCTGAGATGTTTGGTAGCCATATAATTTCTGGTATACCATATATACTTATTAGGCCTGGGCAATCATGGTTTGAAATGGTTCTAAAGTGCTTACAAAACTAAATCTGGTGGTGAACACTAGGTGGCGCTGGTGCTTTGCTTCTACAGTGTTGCTAAAGTTCTGGTGGTGAACATGTCAGAACTCTAACAAAACTTTCAAAATTTCATTATTATTTCATTATTGGCAATTTTTAAGAAAGAACCAATTAGGAACTGCCCGTCATAATGAAATTTTCAAAGTTTTGTTAGAGTTCTGAAATGTTCACCACCAGAACTTTAGCAACACTGTAGAAGTAAAGCACCAGCGCCACCTAGTGTTCACCACCAGAACTTTAGTTTTGTAAGTACTTTAGAACCATTTCGAACCATGATTGCCCAGGCCTAGTACTTATGTATAAGACAATTTCATGTATAAAATGAGGAAAGGTTTCAGGGCCAAAATTATGGATATTGATATGACCTGTGACTAAGTCGAGATCATTCCATGTAGAGCAGGCATGGGCAAACTTCGGCCTTCCGGGTGTATTGAACTTTAATTCTCATAATTCCTACCAGCTATTAGGAATTATGGGAGTTGAAATCCAAAACACCTGGAGGGCTGAAGCTTGCCCATGCCTGATGTAGAGGGAAAAGCACCAATGTCACTATTAAGGGCTATCTACCCTTGGCCATGATTACATTCCCCCCCCCCCCAAACATTCATAAGGGATACAAGTGCACCATGACAGAGAGTGTTGGTGCTTCTTTTAGGTTCTTGTGGGACAGACTAAGCTCTTGCCTTTCACCAGTCTTCACAGAGAATGGAATGGTTCCCTTTTTAATAAGAGTCACATTAAACTGTGAGTAAGTGATCAGAGTTTTTAGATTAAAATTTCTAGACTTATACATGAGTATATAGGGTACTTTCCCTTTGCATCTTCTCTTTGCCCTTATCTACTCTTAATGCAGAAAAAAATATGGGAAATGTTTGTTGGATTGATGTAAGGTTAAAGAAAATCAATGCTAAGGAACTAATCATGCTTTCAGCAGGACAATATTATTCTGCTGGATCAATGCTCAATTACCTAACCATGTTTAGGAGGTCTGAAAACATCCTGTGGAGTAACATGCATCTCTCCTCCACATCCTCCTCTTCTCTAGCATAGATACTTTTCTTGTCTTTTCTTCTTTTTTTCAAAGTAAACATAGAACAACATACCATTTTGGCCACTAACATTGTCTTTGGCCAGGCTTTTTAATTGTTTATTTGACAGTAAGCTACACAGGTGATATAGGACAAAATATGTGTTTTAATAAAATAAAACCTAATAATTTAAAATATCAACCTTTTGTCTTAATTACCCACCAAACACAATACAATGAAGATGCTATTGCAGTGGTGCAGTGAGTCACATCGGGAGGCATGGAGACGCACTATCCACAATGCTGCGGTCTCTTTCGAGAAGACACGCCGAATGGGTCTTGAAGAGAAATGACAACGCAGAAAGAACTGCAACTTGGAAACAACATCACCCAAGGAGACTTTCAGCTGTGCTTTCTGCAACCAAACTTGCCTATCTCAGATTGGCCTTTTTAGTCATCAACGTGCTTGTAAAAAGCGTGGGATGAGTCCTTCCTGAATCTTCGTTCGCGAAGTAATGCCGAGAGATGCAGTGAGTTAAACTGCTAAGCTGCAGATTTTGTTGACCGGAAGGTTGGCAGTTTGAATCCGTGGGACAAGGTGAGCTCTTGTTGTTGGCCCCAGCTTCTGCCAACCTAGCAGTTCGAAAATATGCAAATGTGGGTAGATCAATAGGTATCACTTAGGCGCAGATACCTATTGATCTGCACGGCGCCCCATGCAGTCATGCTGGCCACATGACTTAGGAGGTATCTATGGACAACACCAGCTTTTCATCTTAAAAATGGAGATGAGCACCACCCTCTAGAGGTCGACTCATCTAGACTTAATGTGTTTTCTGATGATTTTATTTTATTTTATTTTGCTTGTATTATTTTCTTCTTGGCAATTGAACATTTTGCCTTATATGTTGGAAACCGCCCTGAGTCCCTTTGGGGAGATAGGGTGTTATACAAAGAAAGTTATTGTTGTTGTTGTTGTTGTTGTTTACCTTTTAACACGATTTTTTCTAATGCATTACTTTCAAGTTATGAATTGATTTGAATTTCTGGGCACCTGAATATTGGGGAGCTGAGTATTTAAAATTCATAACAATAGCATTGATCCATGGCAGTTAAAGTGGTGTCAAATTGTCTTCATGCTGTAATGCAGATGTATCCCAAGGTAACGAGAAGGAACAGATGCCAGCACATAAGACAACTGTATTGTTCTAACTAAAGAACATAGGTTCAGTGAACCCTTTCACCAAACTCCATAGGATCTACACAGACAGTATGCCTTCAGCTTATTAAAAATACTTTCTGCAAAGATTAATGCGACAAGAAGAGTGGCTATCCTGGTGTGCTCTGGTCCTCACAAGGGTGAATTTTCCATGCCAGAAATTGCTTTTAGCTCCTTGTACAGTAAAGTCCTAAATCGCCAATGAGAGAATCAGGTGAAACAATGGCATTACTCTGGGGCGTCCAAATGGCGCAACCAGCCTGACTTGCCTTTTAGGGAATGATGAAGATAAGATCCAGGCATTCCATCTTACTTACTTAATTAGGCGATCCCTCGTAGCCCTAGGATGATGGTCCTCCAAGTCTTGGCAGTAGGTCCATACCTATTCTGGATCTCTATTCTTGATCCGCATGTTCTCTGGCAGTAATCGGTTTTCAGGTGGAAGGCGGTCCCAGTCTGGGTTAACTTGACGTGACTTCCTCTTGGCATGTTTCTCCCTTTTGCCCTTCATTCATGCCTCTTCAAATTCTACAGCACTGCTGGTCACAGCTGGCCTCCAGCTAGAGCACTCAAGGGCCAGGGCTTCCCAGTTCTCGGTGTCTATACCACAGTTTTTAAGGTTGGCTTTGAGCCCATGTTTAAATCTTTTTCCTGTCCTCCAACATTCCGTTTTCCATTCTTGAGTTCGGAGTAGAGCAACTGCTTTGGGAGACGGTGATTGGGCATTCGGACAACATGGCCTGACCCCTGGTGAGCTCCAGTGCCTCCTCAAACAATAAATACCAGGATTCCGTAGGATGTTGCCATGACAGTTAAAGTAATACCAAAGTATACTATATGTAGTGCTTCTCAATAATTGTGTAGTGTTTCAGAAACAAGAGAGTTTTTTACATTCATCCTAGAACAGTTTTATTGGTTGCTTTGTTGTCTTTGGCTCTGTGAACTTGACCTCGAGTTCATGCTATCTACCGGCCATCAAACTGATTTGACCTGCAGCAGGGAGTTCCAATGTTCCTGCATGCTCTATGAGGCCTGGCATCATTAAGAACAAAGGCTGGGACTACAGCTCAGGAGACTTTTAGCCATTCCCTTCCCTCCATTCCCATGCTCAACTTGGTGGAAACTTAATAACCAAGCCTAAATAGATAACACTTCAGTTCGCAACATTTTCCCTCTACCGCGTGGATACAAAGTACCCCTTTTGGCTCTTGCTCACCCATTTCAATGAAAATAAACTTCCCCGGGCCTTTTGGGCATCTCGGGGAGGCCAAAACTGCGCTCCTTAAAACCACGGATACAGAGTTCTCCAAAAGCTGCCATTATCCCCCAGTATCCGCAAAAACATAAGATTGTCCGATTGACTCCATTTCAATGCCATATTTTTCTTTGGCTTATTCTAAGACTTTCTGCCATCTTGCTTTCTTCCTTTGAGCTCCTCTGCCTCTGCTATAACCTTTTTACATTTTAAAGAATATCTTTTTTCAAGAAGTCAGCTGTTTGTGAAAACTTGCCGGTTCCACAATCCATTCATTCTCACTACTGTCAAAGGAGGTCCTAAAGCCGTGGACTCCTTGTATGCATCCCCTGGGAGTTGCATGAAGACAGGCCTGTGATTGGAAAACCCTGAGCGGCATGGGATTTGTAGTTCTCAAAAGGTTTTCATACTAGATCTCTCCACCATGCTGATTCTAGGAAGAGACCTTTCTCTTCTGAATTCCCCAAGGACTGAATATATGAATTCCCCTTTGACTGATATGAATTGCTCATCATGATTTCCCCAGGACATATGAACTGCCATTATGAATTTCCCCCTATAAACCGTTGGATTTTATTCTTTTCTATTTTTCCTATATGATGATGGTACAAGAGAGAGACTATTAAGTGTATCTGTCCTTTGTTGACAGGAAGGGACAAATTTGGCCAGATGTCCATCTCCCATGGTAAACAAAATATATCCTTGGCGTGAAAGGCTTAAGGCTTGGACTCTTAATTTACATATAGTTAATTCAATCAGTGGAATCTCCGGACTCATTGTTTTTGCTCAAGCTCCCACCTCCTTTCCTCATTGGCCGGATCCTCTAGACGAAGACTCTTCCTGATTGGCCAAAACGGAGCTGGCACTGGCTCATGATTGGTTGAGGGGAGCCGGCCGGCATTTACCTCCCAGCTGGACTCAACATTCCAACCAATCAGCGTCGAGACCGGCCGGCGTGGGCAGGTGGGAGATTTGAATTTTGACAGCTCTGTATAACTATAAATATGGCATGTATTTTGAATGTAACCCTATGACTGCCTTGCGACAAGGAATTGCGGCTTTCATCCTTCTCAGCTGATAAGAAATTAAAGACCTCGGTGACTTTTCTTCGACTTTGGTGAGATTCACTGGGAAACATTGGGGTGGGATTTTGCGTCCTGCTTTGCTCACCAAGGGGTTTTTGATCCATCTTTTTGAGCGCAAGGGCCTCTGCCCCTTCCAGGCCAGGCCGACCCAAATTCTGTTCGGTAACAAACTGATGGTTGTTTCTTCATCGTTGTTGCTTTTGTATTTCTGGTTGCTTCTATGGCCAGTTCTCCACTGCCTTGTATTCCATGATCGGATCCCAGATTATCTGATTTAAACTGGATTATATGTGTCTCCACTACCAGATAATCTAGGATAAGGAGATGATCTGGGATCGGATCCTGGGATACAGGGGCAGTGTGGAAGGAACCTGTAATGTAAAGTGTTGAAATTGTAGAAAGGTGTCTTTTATCAGACTACCTCACTTACGTAAGACATGCCTTTGATTTATGCAGAACTTTTCATCCAATAGCATAAAAAATATTTCCACCGCTATGGTGAGTCAGGCCACTTTTTGATTCAGCAATGTAATAGTTTGTTTTTATGAGAACTATGGCCCAATCATAAAACTTCAGCCAACAAAAACAAAATGTAATAGACTCATTTGGCCAGCAGGGGACAACCACAGTCTTTAGTGAGGCTGAGTACTTGCTGTTGGCTAATTTTCTCTGTTTATAGATTCTTACATCAATAAAAGATCCTTCGGTTAAAATAGAAAATGAAGAATTTAAAGCCCAGTTCTTTTTTTCTCCATCTCTTCCAGATTTGTCCTCGGACTTTAACTCCTGATTTTTGTGATTTCAACAGTGTGGGTCATTACCCTACGGATGTAGACTGATGGTGCCAATGCATTCATAGTTGCTGTAGACAGTATGTCATCTGATGGGTAACTTTTTGAGAACATGCTCTGTGTATTCAGTTTGGAATGTAGGTACACTGTCCATTTGTGGACCCTTGTCAGCTTGGAGGAATCTGCCAAAGTTTGCACTCCATTAGCCTGGAGTTTTAGGAGTCATCTCCATGCAATGAAAAGGTATCAGAGTAGCATTGTATGGAGACGTGAGACTTTATGTGGTTGGAATGTCATTTAGAAGGCTACTACCTCCACCCATCATCACAATACCCCAATCCTTATATTACATCCGTACTGTGTCACTGATTTGCCAGCATGGGAATCCAAAGGTTCCTAGGGGAAAATCCATCAATTGTCTTCGTATCTGTTAAAAGGGGGCACTTGGCTGCTATTGCAGTGTGAGGAATGAATCCAAATGCCAGTCTATTTGCGGTTGACAGCTCTACCCAAGAGATAGTAACAAATGCCTATTCCAAACATGAATCTTTGAGAGTTGCCCTGACTTTTTGTGCAACCTGCCCAAAATTTAGGATTATTAAATCCAATTACTGTATATACTCAAGTATAAGCCTAGTTTTTCGTCCCTTTTTGTAGGCTGAAAAAGTCCACCTTGGCTTATACTCGAGTCAAGGTTATTTATTATTTTACTCTGTTGTTGTTGTTGTTATTTTACATTTATTATTTTACTCTATTATTATTGCATTTATTATTTTACTTTATTATTGTTATTATTATTACATTTATTATTTTACTCTATTATTACTGTTATTATGATGCTCCCCTTATTTTACTCTATTATTATTTTTATAACATTTATGATTTTCCTCTCTTTATTATTATTGGAAGGATACTTAAGCATGTTTACATTGAAGAAGGTTAGAATAATGGTTTAATCAGAGTTGGGGAGTTTTACCTTAAACTTCAGTTTTATGTAAATATTCAAGAACATTTAACCTCCCGATGTTTCGATTAATGTAATTTTATTGGTATCTATTTTTATTTTGAAATTTACCCATAGTGGCTGCGTTTCCCACCCTCAGCTTATACTCGAGTCAATCAGTTTTCCCAGTTTTTTGTGGTAAAATTGGGTGCCTCGGCTTATATTCGGGTTGGCTTATACTTGCGTATATATTGTAATTCAAATGGGGAAAGTTAACTACCATTCAAAATTAATGGGAAATAAAAAATGTACAGAAACAGACTTTTTCTATCTAAGTTTAGTCAGATACCTCCATCCTCCAAACATTTTTGAGCCGCGGCACACTTTTAACATTAAAAAAATCCGGGGGCACACCACCAACCAAAATGACACAAAATGACACTCTAACACAGTAAATAACGGCTGGGGGATGGTGGCCTGCTGGGAGCAGCTGCTGGGAGTGCCGAAGCTGGGGGAGGGGGTGGAGCCAGGCCATGCCATGCCCTGCCCCCTTCCCCCGGCTTTAGCTTTCCCACAGCTTCTCCAACCTTGAGGGGGCAATACCAAGCCAGCGGTGGCAGAGCCAGCACAATGCTGGCTTGGCACTGTCCCTTCAAGGCTGGAGAAGCTGTGGGAGAGCCAAAGCCGGGGGAGGGGGCAGAGCCAGGCTGCACCATGCCCCGCTCCCTACCCCAGCTTCAGCTCTCCCACAGCTTCTCCAGCCTTGAGGGACAGTGCCAAGCTTCCTACCCCAGCTTCAGCTCTCCCACAGCTTCTCCAGCCTTGAGGGGGCAATGCCAAGCCAGCGGTGGCAGAGCCAGCACAATGCCGGCTTGGCACTGTCCCCTCAAGGCTGGAGAAACTGTGGGAGAGCCGAAGCCGGTGGAGGGGGGGGGAGGCAGGCCATGCCATGCCCCGCCCCGACCCCTCGGTTTCCTCCTCTGCGCGGCTTCAGCAAGCAAGGGGCGGGAGTCATGGCGGATTGGAGGCTGGCTGGGGAAATGGCTGAAGGAGGCGGCGCCCCGGCCTCTTCTTCTTTTTCTTTGCCGCCGCCCGGCCATTCCTCCTCCTCCCCCAAGCAGCAGGAGTACGGCAGGAGGAGGGGGGGGGAAGGAAGGGGGCAGAGAGCTTTACTCACGGCATAGCAGGAGGTCTGTAATGGCATACTACTGTGCCGCATCACAGCGGTTGGGAAACACTGCTCCAAAGGATGACACATTTAACTAGACATAGCATGGCATTATTTAATGATGGACCTAGAACTTGAAAATCTTGAAAATTCCAGGAATTTTCTAGCTGAGAAGAAAGTAACCTTTGCAACATCTCATCCAAAGAAATGATGATCATCAGCTGGATGGTTCCAGGATTCCTTCCACTCCAGCTGTGGCTCTTCTGTAGTTCACAGAGAAAACAAAGTGACGATTAGTAGCCCTATGGGGAGATTCACTATTACAGCAATTTATTTTAAAACACTCTTTATATTATTTCATTCCATTTTAGATATTAGGTCAGTGATTGATTCTAGAGGGATTGCAATTTTCCCAGTCTGTTTCAGTAAAAACAACACAGAGCTTTATGGCACCATAAAGGCTAGTGAATTTACTGAAGCATAACATTTCTTGGACTAGTTCAGAGTAAAGCAACGTAGTATATCAAATGCTGCAGTCACAACACTTATGCCACAATAAATTTGATAGCCTTTAAGGTTTCGCTGCATCAATCAACAACATGTATCAACAACATACTGCTGACAGTATGTTGTTGATTATCCTTGCTTTATTCCCATTGTTTATTATCATTAGTTCATTGGGGGGGTTCTCTACCCACCCTACCCCATCAAAGTATTATTGTGTTTGTCCCTCAGTGAGACAAGCTTAGGGCAGCCTTTCTCTAAGGTGTACAGCAATGTATTCAATGCTCAGGAATGATGAGTGTTGTCATCCAAAATAAAAAGCACCAACCAGAGGGGAGGATGAATTAGATAGGAATTTGCTTCACAGTTAGCTAAGGGCAGTTCTACACTTGTCACCTCCTAGGGTCTGGGCACACTTGACCTCCCTGAACAAACCACACAGCTTTGAGGTACAACACAGTTTGATTGTGCGGGAAATAAAGAAAGTGTGAAGGCTAATACAAAGCCTTAGAGTAGCAGCAATCAGGAACAGCAGGTAGGTATAGTCCTGCGGCGGGGATTCCAAGCCAGATGCGCAGGTAGAGTCTCCAAACAGATTCCCTCCGATTCTGCAAACGGGCAACTTGGAAAGCAAGGAAGTTCAAGCAACAGTCTTTTCAGGAACAAGGCTTGGGCAAGACGCACACAGAGTTCGGCGAACCAAGGCAGTCCGTTGGAAAGGGCGGGTGTAGCTTAAGGCAGGCCGTTCACGGCCGGTGCTTCAGAGTAGCATCTTTCCTTAGCAAAAGTTGATCCAAGATGATCCCTATGGTGAGGGGACCACAGATATAGGGTTTGCTGACCAGTTCCGGTGCATCGAACATCAAGCCCAATGATTGATGAGAAACTATATGTTTATTGTTACCTAAGGTCCATCGGAATGCGCCGCCAATTACTGGGCGCAGTTGTTCTGTAGGGAGTACTTTATGGCCTCTCCGAAGCGCCTTGCAGCAGGGAGGCAAAGTTTAGGTAACCTTGGGGAAAGCTATCTGTGCATTCCGTGCCAGTTTCACACGAGAATGCAAAGAGGCCCTGATGGGGCCTGGAAAGCATCAACCTGATCAGTTAACTGTTTTACAGCCCTAGTGGCTCAATGCAGACCCAAGCAAAAGTGCTGCCTGAAGTCCCTGTGGGGTGACAACACTGCCATTTAATGCAGGGTGGGGGTTGTATTAGCCTGTATTAGTCTATGTGAATTCATACAGTGGGTGAAGCCACACAATGTGGGAAGCACATCACTCCTCCCAAGCTGCTTTGCTCAGTCACATGGCAGTAACCAAAAAGTAAACAGCCAGGGGATCAGGAAAGGCGCTGTCTTCTGTCTTTTGGGGAGGAAATAAGGATGCTGGGAAAATAGTAGAAACTAGTCTCATTCCTAGCTGTGCTGAAGCTGTTTCAGCATGGTTGGGCTGTGGGGCCACCATCCCATCATGGAGGAAGCTGACAACACTCCTGTGTGGCCATAATGCAATCCCCCAAAGTGGTATGTTTCATACCAGTTTGGAGCTGTGATGTAGACGATCATAAGTCCTGTTAACTACTATTAATGAAAGACAGTCAGTTTTCAATTAGAATTGCGTAATAATAATAATAATAATAATACACTTTATTTATATTCTGCTCTTCTCACCCCGAAGGGGACTCAGAGCAGATTACAGGTACACATACTTAGCAGACAATCCCTGCCGTTTCCACATACACACATTTAGACAAACAGAGGCAAACTCTGGCCACCAGGGAGAGCTGACGCACTCCTCATCTCTCAGCGTTCCCAGCGTCCCTTGTTGTTCCTTCAGCATTCCTTAGCGTTCCTGGAGTTCTTTAATGGCCTCATAATTCAGTCAAAATTTGCCTCCCCACTTAATGTGGTACCTTTATCTCCTACTTGACAGATGCAACTGTCTTGCGGGCTGCAAAGGTCGACAGCAGGCTACACTTAAAGGTCGAGCACCCACCTCAACCCGGGCAGGCCTCGAACTCATGACCTACTGGTCAGAGAGATCTTATGCAGCTGTCACTTAGCCAGCTGCGTCACATTCCCGGTGTTTTATACTTAAATGCAGATAACAGATAACAAAAGCATGTGAACAACACTTCCAACATCCTGGATTCATTAAGGAAGTTAGTCCTTTTTAGAAAAAAAAAGTTTGTTCCTAATAATGCCCTCTATAGCCCATCTTTTAAAAAAAATGCTGCAACAATTTTAAGGTTATCTCAGAGGAATATTAAAAGTCACATTTATTATGCTTTTGTAAATTACACAGCCTACCAACCTTGTAAAATACCAGATGTTCCCCCAGGTTCTCTAAATATCTCTATAAACAGATAGCTCTGAGCCGCTAGGAAGAAGGATCTACAAAACATCTATAGTTGGACAACATTACAAGCCACAGAGCTCTGGAAACCTTGGCTGGTTGTGGACACATCAAACGATTCCATGAATTGTTGAAGGCTTTCATGGCCAGAATCACTGGGCTGCTGTGAGTTTTCCAGCTGTATGGCCATGTTCCAGAAGCATTCTCTCCTGATGTTTCGCCTGATCTCACAACCTCTGAGGATGCTTGTCATAGATGTGGGCAAAATGTCAGGAGAGAATGTTTCTGGTATACGGCCATACAGCCCGGAAAGCTCACAGTAGCCCAATTAATTAATTAATTAATTTGCTATGCTTCTATACCGCCTCTCTCACCCTGAAGGCAACTTGAGGCAGTGAACAAGCGGCAGCAAGTGCCCACATATAACACATCATAATAAGATCAAAATAATCATATAAAACCATATAAATTAAAAATTAAAACTACAAAATACAAATCTCAGCTCCACAATCTTAAAATCGGTTTCCGTTTCGTCGTCATACTAATCCTTTGATCTTGATTAATTAAAGTTCATCTGCGAATGCTTGCTCGAACAGCCAAGTCTTGACTTTCTTACGAAATGTCAGGAGGGAGGGGGCCAATCTGATGTCACTAGGAAGGGAGTTCCAAAGCTGAGGAGCCACCACTGAGAAGGCCCTGTCTCTCATCCCCGCCAGACGCACCTGCGAAGCAGGCAGGACCGAGAGCAGGGCCTCTCTGGATGATCGTAAGCATCTTGATGGCTCATAGGAGATGTGAATTGTTTTATTATTATTATTTCAAACATTTGTATCTCGTCCTTCTCAACCCCCAGAGGGGGACTCAGGGCGGCTTACAACTGACAACAATTTGATGCCAACATATACAAGCAACATAGCATAACACACATAAACATTAGTTTAAAATAATAGGTTATAAAATATCCATCTAAAAGCATTATTTATAACAATATAGCCGCATCCAAGTCCAATTCAGCATCCAGAGACCCAGTCCAAAGCCTGTCCATTATCAGTTCCCATGAAGCATTGCAAATTGCTGTTAAGCCTGCTACCTGAATACCTGGTCCCAAAATTGAGCTTTTTCCTAAAGGAAAGGAGAAATCAAGCCAACTTAAATTCCCTGGGGAGTGTGTTCCACAGACGGGGGCACCGCCAAGAAGGCCCTGTCTCTCATCTCCGCCAGTTGCGTTTGCAAGGAGGGCAAGGCCTCTCCGGACAATCATCAACTCCAAGGAGGATCATAGAGGAAGATACGTCCAGACAAGTAAGCTGGGCCGGAACCATATAGGGCTTTATAGGCCAAGACCTATAAATGTACTATCTAACTCTGTGGTTCCCAAAGTGAGCGGTACCACCCCCCAGTGGGCAGTGAGGCAATCCAAGGGGGTGGTGGGAGGCTCAGGAGAATTTGGGGGGCACTGAAGCCTTGTAAAGGGGCGGTGGCGGGATTCCAACTTGCAAGCACGCGAGTGTGCGCCTGCCAGTTGGAAACCCGTGCAGGTGCTGCCTGGAAACCACAGCACGCAACCCTTTCCTCTCCTCAACTCTCCCCACAGTGCAGTCCTGTATCGCCCCTTCCAATCCAATGGGTCCCTTGGAAGGAATGAGTAAAACGGGACTGCACTGTGGGCGGTGTTAAGGAGAGGAAGGCAGCGAGTGCTGCAGTTTCCAGGCAACGCCTGCCCAGGGATTCCAATTGGCAGGCTGAGACAGTTGCACACTTGCGAGTGTGTGCCTGCCATTTGGTCCAGCAGAGAAGGAAAGCCTCTGCATCTGCAAATGCCCCCTGAGTCACTGCAGCGTTTGCAGGCGCCTTCTGGGAGATGGCCGTGGCACAAAGGAAAATGCAAGCAGCTCCCAATTTCCAAGGTCCAGTATTCTCTGTTGCTCAAGTTTAGTTCAATTCCATTGCTGTTGGGAGTTCAAAATGCTCTTTGATTGTAGATGAATTATAAATCCCAGCAGCTGCAACTCCCAAATGTCAAAATCAATCCCCCCAACCCCACCAGTATTCAAATTTGGGCATATTGAGTATTTGTGCCAAATTTGGTCCAGATCCAGGGTTGTTTGGGTTCAGAGTGCTCTCCAAATGTAGGTGAACTATATCTCCCCTAAATTACTATGGATTCTTTCCAAAGCCTGCCAGTATTTTCTGTTTATCATTGGGGTTCTGTGTGCCAAGTTTGGTCCAGGTCTGTCATTCATGGGAAATATGGAAGGGGTCACCACAACATGAGGAACCTTATTTAGGGCTCACGGCATTAGAAAGGTTGAGAACCATTGCATTAAAACATATATCTTTCTGTTTACTTGCTATTACATTTTTTAAAAAATAATTTCTAGGGGGGCGGTGAGTCATTTTTTTTCCTGGAAAGGGGGCGGTAGGCCAAAATTGTTCAGGAACCACTGATCTAACAGTTGACTCTTGACCCTGGTTTATTTATCTCACAACAAAGAAAGAAAATGCAATCAATCATGGACTACTTTTCTGGCATGTTAGCAGCCAGTGTTTTTCATATATGACCAAAACATCACAGCTGTGTCTTGTAAAGAGCCTGGAATGGAGGTAATCCATTTCTCATTGGTTCTACCTCCTTCTTTAAATTGAGAGAATAACATCTGTGTTACTTGCTATGAATCTGTTATATTAGCTACATATACTAACAATGGATTTAATTATATTTTGGTAATGTTGCCTTTCAGAATAATATATGAGGTGACTAAAGGGTATGTGAGATTTATTATCTGTACTTAAATGTCTAAACATGCTTTGCACCACAGAGCCACACGGAACACAGCTGTTTGCTTCCAGTTCAAAATAGTCCTGGAGAATGCCTAAGGCTTTTTTGTTGTTGTAAAAAAACAAAGCAACAAAATAGTCCCTCCATCTTGCATGTCAACAGGTAATACACATAGAGACATATCTGGGCCAAATTTAGTCTGGATCAATCTGGACCTCATCAGTCAAGGGTGAAGTTGGCGGCATGCTCCGGTTTCCCCTTCCCTTTAACCATAGAGCCTGCCGGTTCGCATTCCACGATGCATACCTACTTCCACGGGTCTCCGTAGTTAAAAGGAAGGCGATTAGTTGCATGCTACTGTGGCATCAACACAGGAGGCAACAGGAACAGTGGAAGGAAGCCCCGTGGGATGGTGAGTTGGGCGATGCGGGGCATGAGGTGATGAGTTCCCCCTGCTCCCTGACAGGCACCGCCGGAATTGCCATGATCTGTGGTGATTCTGGAGGCATGTTTGACGAGGTCGTAAATTCAGACTGAGATTCACAAATCCAGATTGCAATTCCTCCCTCACTGACTTATATCGAGAAACCAAAATAGCTATAACTTTTATCACACATCTGCATGAAATATGGGGAAAGGGTAAATAGACCCTAACATGGAGATTAAGCCAAATTTCAAATAGAAGCTTTTGTACTTGTTAGTTTTGCTAGATTTTTAAAACAAACAAAAAACAATTTTAAAAGCCGGTAATTGCTTGATCTTGATATACCATTGTATTATTTGGCTGCGTTTCCCTGGCACGGTTCCACTAGTACTGGAATCCCTTCCTGGAGAAATTACATGTTCCCATGTTTCTTCAGTTGAAGAACCAAAGAATCAAAGTAGTGGAGCAGGAAACTGCAGGATTCTAGAAACAGAGAAGCTGATTTCAGATGCTTTGGGTATCTTTTAGGGGTGGTTGATCCATAAAAAAAATGATTCTAAACTCGTTGGGGGGGGGGGGGATATCCGTTGTTGGGTCGTTATAGAAATTAATCCGAAAAAATTCAATAAATTTTGTAATTGAAACGTAATTAATAACGAAAATTCATTATTATTTCCTGTTAGTTCTCAGCAGGGAGGAGGAGCGGATGGGGCCCTCCCTGCCCCTCCTCCCTGCCAGGATCTAAAGCGCGCCAAGCCATGACGCGCTTTAGATCCTGGCAGGGGAGGAGGAGCGGACGGGTCCCTCCCTGCCCCTCCTCCCTGCCAGGATCTAAAGCACGCCAAGCCTTAACGCGACTCAAGGCGCCTGCCTCAGCTCTCAGCTGGCAAGAGGAGAAAGGAGGGTGCTGCTGCCCTCCAGTCTCATCTCGCAAGCTGAGAACTGAGAGGGGGAAAAACAACCTAATAACGTGACCTTTAGAAAAATGGCGGCGCCCAGGTTCGGTATAAAAATTACACTTCCGGGTTGGGCTCCGAGGGTCAAAAAGCTTTGAAATTTATTTTGAATACAAAAATTAACAGATTTCAAAGTATTTAAAACCGGAGATATCCACCCCTAGTATCTTTAGGTAGGTTTGCTACCGTAAAAACACTAGTGACTTTGCTCAAAGTCTGTTGAATTGTAACTAATTAACAATATGATAATGTTAATGTAATTGACATAATGACTTAATTGGAGAGGGTCCATCTGCTTTATTATAGCAGCCGTCCATTCAATGAATCCCATGAAGAAGTTACAAGGATGAGAAGATGTCATACCAAGCAACCCAACTGGTAACATCCTTCTGACAATCACTCCAGTCTCCTTCAGGGCTTCCAGGAGGGCTCTGGAATCTTCCATTTCACGGCACTGATCGATACCTCATCCCTTCTATTCCACTTTTGTCTGATCTTGGGAGGAACAGGAGACACAGAGAGCTGCTTTCACCACTTTGTTCATGCTCAGCCAGTCTTTCTCTTGCTCCCAGACTTATGTTATTTTTCTGGCCTTCCTCTGAGCAAACTCATCAAGCACTACCTCTTTGGAAACTTCCGCAAGTTCCTGGTGCTGCAATATCCTGGTGATATTGCTACTGACAGGCAAGCAGACAGCAATCCTGGCATCCATTCCCACCTTAAAATGGTTGCAAATAATGTGTAGACTTTGTATATGGTGAGTCAGACAACTTGCCTTCCTTTCCAACAGCTCAGTCATGCTGGGGGTGTTTTTACTACCTTCTGCCTGTCCCTAAGAAATTAATTTATTAGTACTAATAATTGCAGAAACTGTATAGTTTAACTTTTAAGGAGATCTAATTGGAATTATAATGGTTATAATGATTAGGTTATTCAATCAAATGTTTGCTTTTCTTCATAATAAGAATTAAGCATGCTATATTTTCCACCTGCGACAGGCGAGACGTCTGGCTCTCTATCTGTCCCAGAATGACCTAGCCATGGTAATCCAGGCCACGGTCATCTCAAGACTTGACTACTGTAATGCTCTTTACATTGGCTTTCCTTTGACCGTGATCCGGAAACTTAAGCTAGTGCAGAACGCTGCAGCCCGTCTCCTCGCAGGGGTGCCTGCGAGCTGCCGTTTAACACCAATACTGCAGGATCTGCACTGGCTGCCAATTGAATACCGGATCACCTTTAAGTTCTTACTTTTAAGGCCTTATATGGTCTGAGGCCAGTGTACCTACAGGATCGCCTGATTCCATATAACCCTCCGAGATAACTACGCTCAGAAGTCCAGAATCTTCTAGACATCCCCAGCGTGAAATCCCCAGTGTTATGGAATGCTCTGCCACCGGAGATGCGGGCTCTGCGAAATGTAAACCCCTTCCGCAGAGCATGCAAGACACATCTTTTCAGGCAGGCTTTTGAATGCTTGTGACTTTTAACCATGTTTTACTTGTGTTTTATCTATTGTACCTGTATAATTGTGTTGTAAACCGCCCTGAGCCTTTTGGGAGCGGCAGTGTACAAGTCCAATAAATAAATGAATAAATAATAAATATATAATAACATTACATGTACTTGGTGAATAAATAAATACACTGGAATGCAAACTTGCCCACACATAAACACAAACTTTAGAAAAAAGTTGATTTCGAACTGGCATCATGCTGAGAATGGTAGCAAACAGCAACTCGGGGCAGTGAGTTGCAGTGGGATGGATAAGTTTCACTACCAAAAACATACAAAGACTAGAAAAAATATGCAAATTAACAAGAAAGTCAAATAGAGGTTTATGGTACGCTACTCAATAGGGCACAAACTTAGGAAATGGAAGAAGAAGATTGCAAAAAACCAAACTTAGACCACAGCTAACTGAATCTTCACCACAATTTTTTTCAACAATCTACTATTAACAGTTTAATTTTGCAATTTCATGAAAACATTCAGGCAGTTACTAATTATGTTACCTTAGTGACCTCACACAATCGTTCTCCAAAAGCACCATGATTAGAAAGTATTGGTGATACTACATGGCTAAGCTGTCGACAAGCAAAAGCTAGCTCCCCCCTCCAACTCCAAATCACAACACCTTGGTAGCTTGTTTATGTGGCCATCTTAGAAATAACACTATCTGGATTTTGCTGCCTATTTTTCATGTCCAAATGATGACAGAAATCAGATCTGATTTGGAACTGGTATAAATTAGTTCAGATGTATGCTTGTCTGCATTTGACATTCTAAATTGCACAACTCTAGTATAAATCATAAATTACCCACTAGCCTTGAACAGGAGTTCTCCAGGTATGTGATTAGGTTATGAGATAAGATTAACACTGCAATATTTTCTTGCAGTTCCCACTTTCCTCACTTATTTATGACCTGACCAGATCCACCCTTCCCTAGAACTAGGAGAGCATGATGCAAACCCATTTGTTTTCTTCTGTCTTGTCAGTTTGCAAACCAAACTCTCGTAATGCCGCCATAGAAGCAATCCGTCCCCGTCCCCCCGTCCCCACTGTGAGCACAGATTCCTGCTGTGCTCTGAATGTATAGTATTACTGAAGCCTGGGGACAATTGCAACTATTAATCTGGAAAAGATAAACCTATCTCCAGATGTGACATGGAAGCTGTGACAGCAGAAGCATAAATATCTCCAGCAACTTTGTTCCAAGCTTCCAGGTCTTTTTCAGAGCAAGTGCTTGCTGAGGACCCCGTGAGGAGAAACATCTGCTCTTGCCAGGGACAGACTTGTGTTTGTGTTATGGGTATTCTTTCTCTGCCCAAGACCCCCATGCCAAAGCACACAGAAATAACTGGCATGTTGTCTATCATGTTTTCCCAGCACCAATGAAAATACTCACGATTTATCTTACTGAGCCTTCTTCTAATAATAATAATACTACTTTATTTATATTCTGCTCTTCTCACCCTGAAGGGGACTCAGAGTGGATTACAGATACACAAACTTAGCAGACAATCCCTGCCGATTCCACATACACACATATAGACGAACAGAGGCAAACTCTGGCCACCAGGGGGAGCTGATGCACTCCTAATCTCTCAGCATTCCCAGCATCCCTTGTTGTTCCTTCCGCATTCCTCAGCGTTCCTGGAGTTCTTTAATGGTCTCATAATTCAGTCAAAATTTGCCTCCCCACTTAATGTGGTACCTTTATCTCCTACTTGATATGCAACTGTCTTTCGGGCTGCAAAGGTCGACAGCAGGCTACACTTAAAGGTCGAGCACCCACCTAGGCCTGGGCAGGCTTCGAACTCATGACCTGCTGGTCAGAGAAATCTTCTGCAGCTGACACTTAGCCAGCTGCGCCACATCCCAGCTGAATAAAATCCCACATTTTCTGCTTTAAACTAGATTATATGGCAGTGTGGATTCAGATAACCCAGTTCAAGACAGATATTATGGGATTTTCTGTCTTGATATTCTGGGTTATCTGGCTGTATGGAAGGGCCCTGATACATTTGCCTTGCTGAACATCAACTCTGAATTACTACACTGGCCAACACACATTTTGGTGTCTCAAATGTTAGACCTATTTCTGGGTATATTTTACCTGCTGATTCCAAAATAGATACCAGTTTTCCCTTATCAGCTCCAATTTTTAAGATGCATAACATATGTTATATATTAGTTTTCATCTATTCACCCATAGAAAAGCATAATAACCATATCTAAGAAACTGGAGCTGATGAGGTCTATCAAATGCAATTTTTTGAATCAGCACCCCATATAACCCCAAAAACAGTTTTAAAGAACCAAGATTTAGTTTTTGTTGGGCTGGCTGAAAAAAACATAAATTCTCATACTGTACCTTTTGGCTATCCTCTGTACAACAGATAAGGATTGGTGCTGGAGAAAGTGGAATGGATAGCCTCCTCTCCCAGCACCATGGTTCCTGTCCAAAACATAATCCATGGTTAATTTTAGAAAAGTAATCAGGGGATGTAATTATGTGTTTCCTACAGTGTGTTTGTTCTTGCCTCTTTTTTGTGAAAACCCTGGATAGAGTGTTGTAGTGGTTTTCAGGATTGGACAATGATTATGGAGACCAGGCTTCAAATACTCACTCAGCCATGGAAACCCACTGAATAACCATAGGCAAGCCATATTCTTTCATCCTCAGATGAAGAAAAATACCTTGGTTATTTTAGTGTAAGGCAGAAATGACAGCAACAACAACAACAACAAAACATATTTATGATATCTGAAATGGAAAGGGTGTTTATTTTTATTTCTATTTTTTTCTAAAGGGATAGCATGTTCATCTGCTAGGAAACCAATGGGGATTATACTATGTCTACTCAGAGTGTCACACAATGTGCTGAGTTCAATGGGACCTGCTCCCAAGTAAGACTGCTATCTGGGTTTTTAATTTAAATATGCTTTTATTAATATTTTAGGCAGTATTTTGCTTATTGTAAGCTGCTGGGAGAAAATTGGGATATAAGATAAATAAACCTAACTAATCTATTTATTTATTGTATCAGAAGGAAACCAAGGGTACAGCTAAAATGTATTTTTAAAAAACACAAAGTTGAAAACTTGGCATTATATTAAATGTCCTTTGACCAGTAGCTGGCCACTTGGAGTGCCTCTGGTGTTGCTATAAGAAGATCCTCCATTGTGCATGTGGCAAGGCTCAGGCTGCATTGTAGTAAGTAATCTGTGGTTTGCTCTTCTCCACACTCACATGTTGTGGATTCTATTTTGTAGCTTCGTTTCTTAAGGTTGGCTCTGCATCTCGTGGTGCCAGAGCGCAGTCTGTTCAGTGCCTTCCAAGTCACCCAATCTTCTGTGTACCCAGGGGAGAATCTCTCATTGTGGTATCAGCCATGGCTTGAGGTTCTGGGTTTTTCCTGCCACGTTTGAACTCTCGCTTGCCGAGAGTACCTCTGTAGATCTTAGAAAACTATTTCTTGATTTAAGGCGTTGGCATGCTGGCTGATATCCGAACAGAGGATGGGGCGGAGATGTCACTGCCTTGGTCCTTTCATTATTGGCTGCTACTTCCCGGTGGATGTCAGGTGGTGCAATACCAGCTAAACAGTATAATTTCTCTAGTGATGTAGGGCGTAGGCATCCTGTGATAATGCAGCATGTCTCATTAAGAGCTACATCCACTGTTTTAGCATGGTTAAATGTAAATCTATTGAGTGAAAGGGTTTCCTAGTACAGTGAGAACAGGTTGCTCACAGCCTTCCAGATATTGGACCGCATTTCCCATCATTCCCTGCAAGCACAGCCACATGAGTAGTGGTATGAGTTCCAATACAGTAACAACTGAAGGGTCACACATTTCCCATTCCTACTCTATTCTTATCTTTATCAGGGTTGTATCCATACGCACTCAGAGACAGTGTAAGGAAGGTGGCTTTCTAATTAGTAAATTGAAAGGAAATATCATGCCTTTTCGTGACAGGCAAATGATATGAACATTTTAAAAGGCACATACACATTGTAAGATATGTAAACTGTTTGCAGTCTAAAAGTTGCAGGGTTTTCATAGTAAAAGCTTTCCCCCTGGAGATTTATGTGTATGTCGAGACTGACTCTTTTCTGAGCATCAGCAGAATAGATGTTGAAATATCCAGCTGAATTGTCAAGGGCTAGGTCAGGTGGCTTGCATGAAATTAAAATTGGGGATGCTATATCTGGAATTAACCTCCAGCTTTGTTAACTATTCAAGCAGAACACTTGCCTTACTTTTACTTCCCGAATCACAAAAGATCAATGGTAGGGATACAGCTGGTTTTTAGAGAAAGAGCCAAATATCACTTTGGCACTTTGCTGTTCAGACTAAGGGCCCTTCCAGACAGGCCCTATTTCTCAGGATCCGATCCCAGGTTTTCTCTTTATCCCAGATTACCTGGCAGTGGGAACGCATAGAATCCAATATAAAGCAGAAAACCTAGGATCAGATCCTGGGATATAGGGCCTGTCTGGGTTTGCATAGTGAAGACAACCTAATACCGGGAATGCAGCGCAGCTGGCTAAGTGTCAGTTGCATAAGATCTCTTTGACCAGTAGGTCATGAGTTTGAGGCCTGCCCGGGTCGAGTTGGGTTCTCGACCTTAAGTGTAGCCTGCTGTCGACCTTTGCAGCCCGAAAGACAGTTACATTTGTCAAGTAGGGGTGAGAAGAGCGGAATATAAATAAAGTAAATAATAAAATAAATAATAAAAATACATTCTGCTGCCTGAGGCGAAAAGCTAATTTCCATTCTACATTCAAAAGCTCATTGGTCTGGCAGTTACATCTTCCTTCAACATAGGCAGGAATACAGTCAGCCTTCTGTATCCACAGATTCTGCGTTCACAGATTCAACCATCCAAATATTTTGTAATTCCCAAAAGCAAAGCTTGATTTTTTTCTATTTTATATAAGGGACACTGTTTTATGTGCCATTGTATGTAATGGGACTTCAGAATCCACTGATTCTGGTATCCACAGGCGGTTTTGGAACCAAACCAAAGCAGATACTATGGGCCACCTGTACATGACTCTGTTCCAAAACACTCTGCTCTGGACATAAACACAATATCCAGTATTGTGCCTCAGTCTGTCTAATGGTAGGTCCAGCCCTGCTGTATAATGCATCTTATAATCCATTCATTTCATGGCTGCTACAAATTGCAAGCAGAACCTCACAAAAATTGAAAATTCAGCCCAAAATTACTCTAAACGGGTATGAATGAGATTTTCCTGCTTCTTGGCAGGGGGTTGGACTGGATGGCCCACAAAGTCTCTTCCAACTCTATGATTCTAGGTTTGACCGTTGAGTTTTGACATATCACTTGGTCCTAATAAAGCCATTATCGCACTGTCACTTTGGAATGTTTCTACTAATGGGTTCAACCCAGCAAGCATTTGTTTGTTTGAATCTTGTCATTCCTAAACTGAAGTCTCAGTGCCCTCTAGTGACCACAGATCAGCCTCCACCTTAATGTAGAGGCCATCTCCACCATATAGCACTTTCTATTTTTATTTGAGCATAGAATATGATTTTAACTTGACTCACCCTCCTCAATTTTGACATTCTGAAAAAGGCGAGGTTTCCAGACCATGAAGGTTATTCGACAATACTATATTTACAATTTCTACTTTCAACAGGTTCATGTTTTAGAAAGTGAAAATTCAGAGTTTCAGTAACCACATGTGGAAAATACCACTAAAAAGTGTATAAGTGGAGCTCATCATGTGAATTCAATTAGTCCGTCATATTCACTGGGGTAAGGGCCATAGGACCTCTGCAGAAGTGGGAAACATGTGAATAAACCTGCTATTTTTTACTTAAGGAAAAAAAATATATCTATGAATCTCTGACTCTGTGGCCAACTTCTGCTGGAGGTTGACCATAGAATCACATTGGAGGACCTAAAAAATCCTACAGAAAATTTATGAATCACATCTAAAAATGATCAAATCTGCAAACATCAAACACACAAATGTGGAGGACCTCTGTAATGATGATCCCACTACTTACTTACTTACTTACTTACTTCATTTCTATTCCGCCCTTCTCACCCCGCAGGGGACTCAGGGCGGATTACAATGTACACATTACATTTAGACACACAAATACACAAGAAAGACAGAGGCAATCTAACATCTGGCCACCAGGGGGAGCTGTCGCACTCCTTCATTCCTCAGCGTGTTTCCTTGAGATCTTTTTATGGCCTCATAAATCAGTTAATAAGCCTCCCCACTAAGTGGTACCTTAATTTCCTACTTGACAGATGCAACTGTCCTTCGGGTTGCAAAGGTCGACAACAGGCTACACAATAGGTCGAGAGCCCACCTCGACCCATGCAGGCCTCGAACTCATGACCTTCTGGTCAGTAGAGATCTTATGCAGCTGACACCCAGTCAACTGCACCACATTCCCGGTGCCGTTCTACTGCCGTTCTTCTGAAACTACAAGTCACTTCTGGTGTGAGAGAATTGGCCGTCTGCAAGGACACTGTCCAGGGGATGTTTTACCATCCTGTAGGAGGCTTCTCTCATGTCCCTGCATGGGAAGCTGGAGCTGACAAATGGGAGCTCACCTCACCTCACAGATTTGAACTGCCAACCTTAAGGTCTGCAGTCCCGCCAGGACAAGGGTTTAACCTATTTCGCCACTGTAACTCCATAGTGAAGAGATTATTAGAGCACCATATAAAGTAACATACTTGAATTTCTCCAACCCACTTAAGCAAATAGACTTTTTAAAAATGAATTCAATCTTATTCCTCCAGACTAATCTGTCTTCGCCTACAGAAAGTGCATTTTCTTGTGGAATTTTTTTTAAACACCTTAGCAAAAGACATTGATCATTCTTTCATTAAAGTATTTTATGTACCTCCTGAAATGCAAAAACTCATTTAAACATTTAGATCAGGCAGAATTTCATCTCTATAGTTTAGGATAAAGTATTTGGGGGACACTTTAGAAGTGTTTTCGGTTTTGGACATAGCAATACAATCTTGTAAAAACATATTTCTGGGATCAGAGGAATATTTTTTTCAAACCACTCTCAGCCCAAGATTTTCAGGAAAAATATGTTTATATCTCTCAAGAATTGTCCAGCTATATCTTGCTTCAATGAATGATCGTAAAAAGGGCTGTTCTCAGAGTTTATATAACAGGCACTGAAGAAAATCAGTTAATGGATTCATTTCTTCTTTTGCCTCAGAGTGAATAAAAGCTATTATCTGCAGACTGGGTGATTAAAGAGAGAAATTAATACACTTGTGGATTAAAACTGGATACAGACCCTGAAGTCTCATCAACTGCTCTATCATGGGGCCTGTCTACATGAACAAAAAAAGTCATTTTCACCGGTAGCTACCATGATCCTGACGTACAAGTGATCATGGTAGCTACCAGGTGAAAATGACTTTTTGCTGCATGCTCTGATTATTCAACTCCAATATTTGCACCATTATTTTCCTTAATTAAAATTGCTGACACTTCACCTCATAGGTGGTTTGTAGCTCTTATACTGGTCCTGGGAACCATCTAACAAACCATTGCCCAATTAGTGTATTGGATGCATCGAGGAAGATCTATATGTCTTCTCAAAGAATTGGAGAATTGGTTTCTTGCTCTGCTTGCTCCAGAGCAGGCTAGGTTCTGTTCCAAGTCAGTCAACTCTAGAAAGCGGCAATATTTGGCTGGAATGGTGAAATACATCTATATGGCTTTTTTTAATTGAAAGCCATTTATTCATCAAGAAGACCTCTAGAGAAAACTGCAGTCTATGCGCATTGATCAACAACTTCTAAAATGTTTCAGGTCTCTATATTGTGGGACATCCCTCCTACTTAGAATCTACGGTAAATATCTATCAGACAATCACAAAGGGTATGAGCCAATGCTATTTACTCACCCCACTTTTGTTTAACCTGTTTATTATGGTGTAATTGAGTTCTTAAAAGGTGATTGTTGCTTTCCAGTTAAAGTGGGAAACTAGAAATAGTCAATTCTTCTATATGCTGATGATATAGTTATGATTACTTACACCCACCTGGATGTATGTAGATCAGGGGTGCTCATTATGTCGATCGCGATCTACTGGTCGATCGTGGAGGCAGTACTGGTTGATCGCAGCAGAAGAGATTTCAAGATTTCAAGTCACGGAAGCAACTCTCGCGAGATTTCTCGTGTGTTTACTTGCAGTTCTGGGAACTATAGTCCTGCAGAGTTGCGCTCCCTGATCATTATTTATTATGTGTGTCTATGCCACAGTTTTTAAGGTTAGCTTTAAGCCCATCTTTAAATCGCTTTTCCTGTCCACCAACAATCCGTTTTCTGTTCTTGAGTTGGAAGTATAGTAACTGCTTTGGGAGACAGTGATCAGGCATTCGGATACTGCGGCCAGTCCAGTGGAGTTGATGGTGTAGGAATTTTTATATTATGTAACAAAGAGTGGGCCACTCTTAAAATAAAGAATATAAACAAAACTTGAGCTATTATATTATAAATGTATATATCCAGTCAATTTTAAACTGGGAATTTTAAATTTTACATTGATGGCAAAATTTATTGTGTAGAAACTACTATGAATTCATTTTCAAGCAATTCAAGTAAGCGAAGAATGAAGGTGAAAGCAGGAGGAAGAGAAAAATTGAGAAAATTTAAAGCAACTAAGAAAGTAAAATGGAAAGAATTGATCAGGACTCTACCTGTTAAAGCAGAATAATTAAGAAATATGGATGAAGTAGATTATCCAAAACAAAATAGTTATCCAGATTCCTTTACACTTTTTAAAGACTGTATAGTAAAACAGCCCTGTAACAGAGAACGATGTTTTGTTTTTTGCATCTATACCCAATAGCATGAGTTTCCTGCTGCCCAAACTGCCAGTGGTATAGAGGAAGGTGATGGATGGCATCTTTGGAGATGTGTGTTTCTATCCTTAAACAAGATTACCATTCCGATGAAGCTGAGATCTGAAAAGTGAATTGTACAAGAAGTCTAAGAATGCATTAAAAAGAGGAGAGGAGGGAGAAGAATCTGGAAGAATGGCATTGCTAAGCTCCAGGGGAAGAGATGTGGGTAAAGGTGAAGAAGAGATCAAAATGACCTGACTTAGATGGGAGGAGGGGAAATTGTGCAGGAAATGTTTTCCAAAAATGATTGTTTTCTGAGACACAGAGACGCTGAATTGAAGGATAGACCAAGGAGGCAGAAGCAGAAGGAAAGAAGGAGAAAGGAGGTTTGAGTGCATGTGTGCATGCTTACCTTAATGACTTTGGTTCACTATAAAACCCATAATGCAGGAATAGTCAAACATAGCACTATCTTGCCACTTTCTTGACCTGACTGTAACAACTCTATAGTGTTAGTCCAAAGTTGGCAGCCACCTTTCCACAAAAGTCAACATTGACACTGAAATTCAACACCGCCTGAGCTCTGCGAGTGCAGCATTTTTCTGAATGAAGCAGAGAGTGTTTGAGGACCAGGAAATCCGTAGGGTGACCAAGGTGCTTGTTTAAAAAGCTATTGTCCTCCCAACCCTGCTATATGCCTGCGAGACGTGAACAGTCTACAGACGTCACATGCAACTCCTGGAACAATTCCATCAGCGCTGCCTCCGGAAAATCCTGCAAATCTCTTGGGAAGACTAACGGACAAATGTGAGCGTGCTGGAAGAAGCAAAGACCACCAGCATTGAAGCGATGGTCCTCCGCCATCAACTCCGCTGGACTGGCCATGTTGTCCAGATGCCTGACCACCGTCTCCCAAAGCAGTTGCTCTATTCTGAACTCAAAAATGGAAAACAGAATGTTGGAGGACAGGAAAAGAGATTTAAAGATGGGCTCAAATCCAACCTTAAAAACTCTGCCATAGACACTGAGAACTGGGAAGTCCTGGCCCTTGAGCGCTCCAACTGGAGGTCAGCTGTGACCAGCAATGCTGTAGAATTTGAAGAGACATGAATGGAGGGCAAAAGAGAGAAACGTGTCAAGAGGAAGGCACGTCAAGCCAACCCCGACCAGGACCACCTTCCACCTGGAAACCGATGCTCTCACTGCGGGAGAAGATGCAGATCAAGAATAGGGCTCCACAGTCACCTACATACCCACCGCCAGTGCAACGAGCCTGGAAGACCATCATCCTCAGACAACAGGGGATCGCCTAAGTAAGTAAATATAGTGTTAGTTGTATTTTTAATCTCCTTGTTTCTAGTTTCTGATTGGGAATAGAGACTAGAAATCTTTGAGCACTGAGCCTCAACAATTTGGATATTGTTGGACATAACTCTGACCATCTTTCACCATTACAGCTGATGAGAGTAACTGGCATATTCTAAAGGACCAGAAATTGCTCATCCGGCTCTAAAAGAAACAAAAGGATGACCTGTCTTTTTCTCTCTTCCTCAGATAAAATGAGACCAACTACAACTTGTGTTTGGAATCCTTGCAGGATGCTGCATATGACTCCATTTAGATAATGCCAGTGTGGAGTGTGGACCCCATATTCAAGGTTGAACCACACACAATGACGATTGCATTCATAACTTTGGATAAGTAGCTGAAGGCAAAATTTCTCTCACCTCATGAGTTGCTATAAATATAATATTTACAGTTTCCATGAGATGAGGTTCACAGGTTGTCCACAGAAGGATTTATTTCCTTTCTCTCACAAAAGAAGCATTCTTTACAAGCATTACATCAGTCAATATGACATTTTGTTAAACTCTAATCACGAATATATAACTTCATGGAGGTAACATAACTATCTCTATTTTGAAAATCAAAGATCACTGCTTGTTTCTCTGTGTTGTGTTATAAAAGAAACTTTTCTGCGGACTGATAGATGCATTGGTTAGGATTAACCAGAATCAAAATGAGATCTTCCCTGATATATATACCTTGTTTATTGAATGATGGACTATGACTTTGGAGACCAAGGATTAAATCCTGTTCAATCATAGAACTCACTCTCACAGTCTCAGGCCCCATCTACACTGCCATATATTCTAGTTTCTGAATCCAGATTATCTACTTTGAAGTAGATTATATGGCAGTGTAGACCAGTGTTTCCCAACCGCTGTGCCGTGGCACACTAGTGTTCCGTGAGCGATCAGCTAGTGTTCCGGGGGGAAACCTCTCTCCCCCCACTTTCTTCCCCCTCCTGCTGCTGCTGAGAGAGGTTTTCCTGCGGCACACCAGATGATCGCAGAACAGCGGTTGGGAAACAGGCTTTCCTCATCAGGAGGAACCCCAGAGAAAACCGCGGAAGCGATCCAGTAGGGATGGAACTGCAGCGAAATTCCATTACCCAGAAGCGCTGCTGTTAGCGCTCGGAGTCTCGCGGGAGTGTCGGGTGAATGGAGGAGCAGCTTTCTCGGGATTAAGGCAAACAACACGTCCAAACAAAGGATGATCACAAAGATGTGTAGTCCCCTTTAAAGATCTTTGTGATCATCCTTCGTTTGGACGCGTTGTTTGCCTTCATCCCGAGAAAGCTGCTCCTCCATTCGCCCGACACTCCCGCGAGACTCCGAGCGCTAACAGCAGCGCTTCTGGGTAAGTTCCTGGTTAGTTGTTGGGCTCAGCGGAAGACGCGAGCCAGCCAACCTCAGCTCCCATGCAGGGCCTGGGCCCTGCGGGAGCCGTTCTCCCAGTTCGTGGCTCCGCCAAGCTTGGGGGAGCCGCGAACCGGGAGAAAGGCTCCCCACAACGAACAGGCCCTGCTTGGTGGAGCCGCAAACCAGGGGAGGGGGCAACCTAAGTGAGAGGGAGACTGCTAGTCTTTGGAGGCCTGTAACTCCCAAATGTCAAGGTCTATTTTTCTCAAACTCCATCTGTGTTCACATTTGGGCATATTGAGTATTCATGCCAAGTTTGGTCCTGATCCAACATTGTTTGAGCCAGAGTGCTCTCTGGATGTAGGTGAACTACAACTCCAAAACTCAAGGTCAATTAACTATATGTATTACTGTGCTAGAGTGTCATTTTGTGTCATTTTGGTTGGTGGTGTGCCCCAGAATTTTGTAAATGTAAAAAATGTGCCGCGGCTCAAAAAAGGTTGGGAAACACTGGTGTAGACTCATATAATACAGTTCAAAGCAGATAATCTGGATTCAGAAATTGGATTACATGGTAGTGTAGATCCAGCCTCAGAGGAAGGCAATGGCAAGCCTCTTCTGAACATATCTTGTCAATAAATTGCTGTGATAAGGTTGCCTTTGGTAAAAATAACTTGAAAGCAAATAATAACAACAACAACAACAACAACGGTATATCTCTGTAAACAAATTAATGTTCCTGGCCATCTTCAGTAGTACCATGGAAAGAATAGGGACAAGAAGCTGCACCACCAAAAAAAAGCAGAAAAAAGAATTTGTTTCAATGGACTAACAATATGTACATATGAAGTGAAACAAACAGATCAGGTACATCCTTTATAAGCAAATAGCAGCATTTTGAAACTTTTGGACACCAGAATGCATCCAGGGATTATTTTTCCATTTTGATGACCATAGCTCCAAACTAGGGACAGAAGTCCTATCTATGTTTCTCTTTCATTGTGTTTTGTCATTCACATGAGCTCAGTAAAGGATTCAAGAGGCAGCTGTTGCAGAATAGTATAGCAGGATCAGCATGTTTCAATGGACAATTTACAGCGAACTGAGGGTACACTTAAAATATATTTAGAACACAAACATAGCTAAAAACTTGGCATTGTGCTAAATGTCCTTTGATCAGTAGCTGGCCACTTGGAGTGCCTCTGGTGTTGCTGTGGGAAGATCCTCTATTGTGTATGGGGCAGGGCTCAAGTTGCATTGTAGTAGGTAATCTGTGGTTTGCTCTCCTCCACATATTGTGGACTCCAATTTATAGCCCCATTTCTTAAGGTTGGCTCTGGATCTCATGATGCCAGAGCATAGTCTGTTCTTCATCTTCCAAGTCACCCAGTCTTCTGTGTGCCCAGGAGGGCGTCTCTCATTCGGTATCAGCCATGGATTGAGGTCCTAGGTTTAAGCCTGCCACTTTTGGATTCTCGCTTGCTGAGGTGTTCTGCTATTTCTTGATTTAAGGCATTGGTGTGCTGGCTAATATCCAAACATGGGATGGGCTGGATATGTCACTGCCTTCATCCTTTCATTATTGGTTGCTACTTCCAGGTGGATGTCAGGTGGTGTGATACCAGCTAAACAGTGTAATTCCTTCAGCAGTGTGGGGTGCAGACATCCTGTGATAATGAGGCATGTCTCATTAAGGGCCACATCCACTGTTTGGTGAGATGTATTCCACACTGGACACACGTATTCTGCAGCAGAGTAGCAAAGTGCAAGGGCAGATGTCTTCACTGTGTCTGGTTGTGACCCTCAGATTGTACCAGTCAGCTTTCATACAATATTATTTTTAGCACCTAGTTTTTGCTTGATATTCAAGCAGTGCTTCTTATAAGTCAGAGCATGATCCAGAGTGACGCCCAGGTATTTTGGTGTGTTGCAATGCTCTAGTGCAGGGATGCTCATTAGGTAGATCGCGATCTACTGGTATCGCATAGGGTGTCCTGGTAGATCGCAGGCAGGGCGGGAGGAAAGCTCAGTCCTGCCCCGCAGGCTCCCAACGCCACCCAGGTGCAGAAGGAGGTTAGACTGGATGGCCCTTGGAGGTCTCCTCCTATTCTAGGAACCCATTGTTGTTGTTGTTGTTATCAGAGGCTGAATGGTCATCTGTGAGGAATGTTTTGATTGTGTTTTTCCCTTATGGCAGAAAGAGGTTGGACTGGATGGCCCTTGGAAGTCTCCTCCTATTCTAGGAACCTGTTGTTGTTGTTACTACTATTAGTAGTAGTAGTAGCCGGGGGGGGGGGGGCTTGAGATTCTCAGGGTGGTCCACGAGAAGGCCTTACTGTTACATTATTTAAACTGTTATGTGTATTCATATCATGATCTGATCACCATGCTCAATATATCCCATATGCAGGGGGCTATTGGGATAACGATAAAAAAGATTTGCTAGGGTAGATCCTCTCTCACTCAGACTCAGCCCCCCCATCAAAATCACCCCCCAAATCAAAATCCTGGCTACGGTACTGATCTCAAGATTCATTGTATTCTTTATAGGCAACACACTGCTGCAACGTTAACACTGGAAGTTTCTCCAGCCTGTCTTCATCATTCTCTCAGTACTGATTCTGCTTAACAACAGCAACTCCTTCTACCTAGCAGAGGATGAGAATGAAAGGGAACAGATTTGGAGTGGTGTGAAAAGATTGCAAATAGGAGTTTCTTTGTCAGACGCTTTCTTAGCTGAAGTATGTTTGTGTTCCTTGATACCAGCCTTTCTAAACTGCAAAACAGAGAATGAAGGTGCAGTTCCTGGATGATTCAGTTCCAACACAGGCCATTGCCTCCAGAACAGTGGTTCCCAAGCTTTGGTCCCCCAGTTGTTTTGGACTTCACCTCCCAGAAATCCCAGCCATCTTACCAGCTATTAAGAAGCACCTGGAGGAGCAAAAGTTGGGCTCCAGAAAGAGGCTTTTGGTAAAGCTCATTCATTCATTCATATTATTTATTGTTGTTGTGGGTCTTCAAGCCATTTCCAGCTTAGGTGACCCTAGTGTGAACCTATCGCTTGGTTTTCTTGGCAAGACTTATTCAGAAGCGGTCTCATAGGATAAGAGTGTGTGATTTGCCCAAAGCTACCTATTCAGGGCCAAAAATAGGCTTTAAAAGGATGGACATGCAAGCTAAGGGGCCCTGAAGGTAGAGAAAAGCCGTCCCACATACAGGGAGACCTATAATATCTTAAGAATGAGTGCTGGACTAAAAAATAGTGAACCAAACAAGATTTATTTAAATAACAACCAGTAAAAAATGCTGGTGGCCCAAAATGCTTAGTTGGTTGCAAAGGGAAGTCCTTGGAAAAAGATTTCAATCACTTGCCTCTTAACTTTGCAGAGTGATGGTGTCTCTCTTGATCCCAAGTTCTTCTGTTGCTCTCTGGCTTTTGTAGACCCACAAAGTTCTGTAAAAACCCCAAAATCTGCAGTCTCCATTGAGGACCGGTCCTCCTATGAACTGCAGGCTTGGTTGAGAGCGAAGGAAGGCTTAATAGGTGAACTAAGTTGCTTTTTTCGCAGCAGATGCTTCGATTCCACCTTGCTGTGTCCGTGAGTTCTCTGGAATGAGGCCAGAGAGGAAGTCCAGCCTCTCATGTGACCTCTGGAAGAGGAGGAGTTGAGGAAAGTGACGCCAGGTTTGGAGCCAAATCACAACTCCACCCCTAAGTGCCCACATGGCCACAACAATAGAACAAAGACCCATGCAGGTGAAGGCAAATAGGTACGCAATACAGATGGGAAAACAGCCCCTTGGGGGCGCCACACTACCCAGTGGGTTTTCCTGGCCAAACCTGGTATCCACCATGTCTATGAATTATAGCCTCACCAAATAATGTCCATTGTACACAATCCTTCTGCTAAGTACCCAGGCAATGGACTATGCTGTCCTCTCAGTTTCCAGTCCTGCTGAAATCAAGTGGTTAGTTGTTCAGGAAAATTCATTTGTGAAGACATCAGAAATAATAATCACCGACACCTCTTCTGCTTCAGTCTTGCTGCTACTAATAGCTCCTCTGTAGAATAGGTCTCATTTCTGGAAATGAAGCCTTGTTACATAAAAGCCTGATTGATATGAGTTTAAGGTAGGCAGGGGAAAATGTTTGTCAAAATTTGACATCAGCAGTGTGAAAGGAAAGTATTTTTGTTTAAATCAGTGGGAAGCCATAAATGCCAGTGATGAGGATGGGAGAAGATTAAGCTTCAAGAGACTTCAAGATAACAAGATTACATGAATCTTTTTTTCCTGTCATGTGGTTATCATCCCAGCTTTGCAATCTCAACCATCACACAGATTCCAGTGGCAGACTTCAATGCAACACAGCCAGGGCTTAACTGGAGGTTTCACGTTTTATTCAGGCAGATTGCAAACTTCTAATTTTGCCATATCACTCCTAGAAGCCTTTCTGATGATTCTGGATATTGTGGTCCATATAAGTAACATTTCCAAATTGTGACTAAAGGTTTTGAATCAAGATAAGAATGGTTTCTGAACGTGAATATTGAATTTGCATATTCCTGGATCCCATTTCCTGCTTAGATGCATTTTTGTGCAGTTGAGGCTAGTGTATGAGCCCTTTTACACTGCTTTATATCCCAGGGTCTGATCCCAGATTATCTGCTTTGACTTGGATTATATGAGTCTACACTGTCAGAGTATCTGGGATAAGAAGATATATCCTGGGATATAGGGCAGTCTAGAAGGGGCCTAAACTACCTGCCGTGTTCCACAAGGTATATAATCTGGGCACAATTTCATGTGCTTTGGAGTACATTCCATGAAATAGATTTGCAGGGCTGTCCCTCAAATGTTGTCAGAAATTACAGCTGCCGCAGTTAGCTGCAACCATGTTGCTGTTTCCTGGGCTAGTTATTGTATTCATGGGGTATACAATTCTGGGAGCAATTCAATGTAGAGTTGTCAGGCTCCTGTATCTTTAATGTTTGTGTAGAACAGTGTTTCCCAACCAGTGTGCCGTGGCACACTAGTGTACCGTGAGCGATTATTAGGTGTGCCGTGAGAAATTGGCACGCTTCCCCCTCCTAGCAGCTCTTTCTCCCTATTTCCCTCCCCAAAGATCCTCCCCGAGGCAAAGGAAGGGCTCCGTCGAATGCCAGGGCCAGGCCCTCTTTGAGGAAGCTTTCAGGAGCCTCGACTCAGCATGGCTCCAGCTCCCGCTCAGGGCTGCTTTAGCCTCCCGATACGTTTCATAGATCTGTGTGGCCTCTTTCACTGCCTCCGTCCACAAAAGCAGAGCACTGGGCGGAAGTGATTGAGTCGGTGTTTTCGCGTTGGCTTGAATTTCTCGCGAGAACAAAGCTGGAAGCTCCACGTCGGTGAATTGGGCAGTGAGCAAACCTGGGATGCACAGGTTTTCACGAAACAAATTGAGCCTCTCCGCTGGGAAATGTTTTGGTTTTTTTACTATTTTACTGGATTTTTTGAGAGTTGCCTCCCCGCCCCCAAAGGAACTGTTTATAACAGCTTCATGACATCCATAGTTAACTGGAAGCAAGTTTCACTCAGAGTGAAATTTCACAAGGGTCTGGAGAACAAGCCCTATGAGGAGCGGCTTGAAGAGCTGGGCATGATTAGCCTGAAGAAGAGAAGGCTGAGAGAAGACATGATAGCCATGTATAAGTATGTGAGAGGAAGTCATATATATGTTGTGTTCATCGAAACAGGCCCAGGTTTCACACTGAGTGTATAAATACATTTAAAAACATATTAACTATATGTATTACTGTCTTAGAGTGTCATTTTGTGTCATTTTGGTTGGTGGTGTGCCCCCAAAATTTGTAAATGTAAAAAATGTGCCGTGGCTCAAAAAAGGTTGAAAAACACTGGTGTAGAAGAGAGCCTTTCAGCAACAGCTGAAATTCCTTCTTCTACCAACCATAAAAGTTTTCATTTTAATAATCCTAATTCCCCATTCCATGAAATGTCATTAGCATGCTATCACATTCACAATAAGACAGAGTGGCAAGGCATTTCTCCCTCATTGCTTGGATGCTTCAGGCGGGATATACACTGCCCTTTAGCCCAGAATCCAATCCCAGATTATCTGATTTGAACTGGATTATATGGGTCTACACTGTCAGATAATCTGGGATAAGAATTTAATCTGGAATCAGATTCTGGGATTTAGAGCAGTGTGGAAGGGGTCTTAGCCAGCATCACTCCAGTTGAGGAGCGATGGCCACCAAACATCTCACACCCAGGCTGGATCTGCACTGCCCTATCTCCCAGGATCTGATCCCAGATTATCTTATTATTCCAGATTATCTGGCAGTGGAGACTCATATAATCCAGTTCAAAGCAAATAATCTGGGATCAGATCCTAGGATATAGGGCAGTGTAGTTTAAACCTCAGAGGCTGCTGCTAAGAAGAGAACAGGAGTAGGAGAGTCAGGGTGTCTGTCCAGTGGCAGGTTCAACACCACCAGATAGTCAGGCCTCTTTTTTTTCTCTGCAGCTGTCTGGGGGCTGGCAATAAAAAACATCCTGGGGCTGATCCAGAATTCAACACTCTGGATCAGCTGTCTGTGTGGGGAAAAGAAGGCAAATCTTCAGTTGGTTTAGTAAATGTCAACCCTGAAATTCCTATCCAAATTATATGAACGTGATTGCTTTGTCAACACAGTTTTAATGCCATTCTAATTTTACTAATTGCATTTTCTAAAATCATTACTTTTTTCCCTACAATAACAAAATCTGTCAGAGACTCTTCTCAGCTGGAGAACCTCTCTGATTCGTAATAGTGACCAATATAATAGACAAATGTGCTTCCCATGACTGCCTAGCAGTGCTGCCCTCTAATGTACTTTTCAAAAAAAGTACAATTGCTGTTTACTCTCTACACACCTTATTGATCATTCTGTTCATTTAAGTTAAGACTCACCAGAGTGCCTTGTCTAAGCCTTCCAGAAGAAGAAAAATATTGGTGTCGCACCCCAAGGGCTTCAGACGGCATCTTTCCTTGGGTCTGCATTTTGCCCGCTTGTTTCTGAGAAACTTTGCAGCACCGCTGTGTTAACTCCCAGCCCCTGTCATGGGCCTCTTTACTGCTCTCCTGCACTGTCCAAGGGAGATGCCATGCCGAAGGCATGTCAAGGCCAAGCAGAGCCCACCAAGCTGATAGCAGGAGCGGGTACTCGGAGCAGTAAGCACTACTCCCCAGTCCAGGTGGTTCGCACTAACGAGGGCCCACATTCTTCAGGACTGAGGTTCTCAAAACAACCCAGGGCTCATCCATCATCCAATTTGATGTTCGACGCACTGGGTTCTGACAGAAATCCTATAAAAGCTGGGAGAACCTGTTAGCAGAACCAAAATTGCCATGATGTCAAAGTGAACCGGGCCTTTCGGCCAGCTACCAAGATCCAGCCAGCTAATCACTGTCACCAAATGTGACAGTGATACCTTCACACTACTATATGGCTTACCATTATTGTTTTTACGTGGGGACAGCATCTTGGCCAGGATAATGCAGCAGGCAGATTCAGAAGCCCAGAGTAATCCCATCCATTGTCCACATACAGAATTTACTGGCTGCTAGTTTAACTTTAGTTTAGCATTTGGATAGTGTTCCCCACCACTTGTTCACCCTGATGGTGCAATGGGTTGATCCACTGAGCTTCTGAACTTGCTGGCCAAAAGTTCAGTGATTTGAATCCGGGGAGCAGGGTGAGCTCCCACTGTTAGCCCCAGCTTCTACCAACCTAGCAGTTCAAAAACATGCAAATGTTAGCAGATAAATAGGTACTGCTTTTGCAGAAGGGAATGTCACTCCATATAGTCATGCTGGCCGCATTACTTTGGAGGTGTCTATAGTCAATGGCTTAGAAGGTGTCTATGGTCAATGGCTCTTTGGCTTAGAAATGGAGATGAGCACCACCTCCCCAGAGTCAGACATGACTACACTTAATGTCAAGGGGAAACCTTTACCTTTGCCTTATTTTTTCCCCACCACACCTGACACAACTAGCTAATTCAGGGTAAGCTGCTTCCAATATGTAGCTTTTTTTGCCTTATTTTTTTCCCCACCACACCTGACACAACTGGCTAATTCAGGGAATCTGCTTGTAATATTTAGCTTCCCCCTACAAAGCAACAGCTAAGAAGAAAAAAACCCAATACTTCAACTGAAATGCATACTATGGGTGCTATCACACCATGCAGTCATACTGTCACAATGATGCATTGCTCCCAGTGTTGCCTCACCCTTATTGCATGACGTCATTGCTCTCTAGGCATTGTTACATTACAGGTTCATTGAAAATGTGCTTTTAAACAATCCATTAATGACTCCTGCAGAAACTGAGGTGCTGATGTCTTACAGTGCTTTCTTCCCTGAATTAGGCATTGGTAGGCATGGGGTGGATGTGAGTGGGTTGTTGGTACCTCAAGGATTTCCAAGAAAATCCTGGTATAGAAGCCACAGATTAGGAACTATGTAAAATGTTAACGTTCTTAATGATTTTACATATAAGCTGTATTAAGACACCAACCATTTCTCTTTTATTTTATTTTTAATACAATGAACTTTCTTGAAGTTCAACAGTGACAAATGCAAGATACTACACGTAGTAAGAAAAAATGAAATGCAAACCCCCCCCCCCCCCCCCCCCCCCCCCCCCCCCCCCCCCCCCCCCCCCCCCCCCCCCCCCCCCCCCCCCCCCCCCCCCCCCCCCCCCCCCCCCCCCCCCCCCCCCCCCCCCCCCCCCCCCCCCCCCCCCCCCCCCCCCCCCCTCCACCACGTCTCCCTAGAAAACAAAACATCATTCAATCCGGAGGAGGAAAGGGCCCCACATACTTCTTTAAAGACTACAGTGAAACGTGGATGAACCTTCCTAAACTCTTGGGCAACAGAAGGGTATATGAGACCTTATTCACCGCATTCTTAATCCTAAAAGGCCCAATGTACTTCGGACTTAATTTCTTCGATGGATACCTAATTTCAGATTCTGCGTGGATAGCCACACCAAATCCCCTCACTGTACTCCTCCCTTCCTGCCTCTTCCGGTCTCCAAACAACTTGTAAGAACGCTGTGCCTTTCCCAAAGCCGCTGCTACTTCTTCCAATCCTCCCGGGCTCGTATCCTCCATTCCACCCTCTCCTCCTCCCAACTCCAATAGCTGGGGCAAAGGAGCTACTCCTGACCATAGACCACTTCGAAGGAGACTTCCCAGTGGAAGAGTGTACCGAGCTGTTATAAGCCATCTCAGCATAAGGCAACAGATCGGACCAATTATTTTGCTCCTTGTTGCTGAAAATACGCAAATAAGACCCCAACGATTTCTGAGCTCTTCACGCCCATTGCAACAAGGATGATAAGAGGTCGTAAGACGCCTCTGAGCCCAACATCTCAAAAATCGCTCCCAAAATTGGGCAGTAAATTGGACTCCACGATCACTCAAAACCTGCTCCGGCACCCATGCAAAACGTACACATGCCGCACATATAACTCAGCCAACTCTCTGCACTAGGCAACCCCTTTAACGGAATAAAATGGGCCTGCTTAGAGAACATATCTAGCACGGTCCAAATATACTTATAACCCGACTTGAGGGCAACTCCCCACAAAATCGTACTGACATGTGTCCACGGCCTCACAGGAGTAACCACCACTTGAATCAACCCCTGCGGCTTAGCAGAGGAACCTTATTTCTAGCACACGTTTCACAACACTCTACATACTTCTTCACCTCAGCCCTCATGGCCCCCACCAATACTCTTCTTTAGGGCCAAAAGAGTCTTCGTGACCCCAATGACCAGCAGATCTATGATCGTGATTCAACCTCAGTACCTTTTCTCATACTCTGAGGACATACACCTTGCCTCCCATAATCCACAAACCATTCAATGGCTTACACTCTTTCTCA